>AYEL01081663.1:0-82843 GCA_000484575.1 Olivierus martensii | reverse complement strand
TTTTTTCACTTCAGCTATCTACACCTATCGCTTTCATTTGGATTTAAAACTATAGAAAGAATTTAAAGGAGGAAGAAAAAAGGAGACAAAAGTCTCTCTCAAGGTATGTTAGTGGGCCAGACGTAGGATCCCTCCCTGTTTATATAAAAATTTTTCTGATTAAGTTAGGAATTCGTTGGTTTAAGACAGTTTTGCTTTTCTTTTTGTATTCATTTATATATATACCTTTGTCAACAATTAATTATGTATTAGTCTTTTTACTAATTAAGTTTAATAAATTTTTATTTGTTATTAATTTTTACAAAAAGAGTGTTTTCATTCCAATGAATTTCTAACCCTTCGGACTCTGAGCATCACTTACCACACGTGCCTATATTAAAGTTATTTTCGGCCAAAATATCCAAAAATTCGCGTTTGGTGTGAGCGCGAAAAATCTTCACACATGGGGTCAGGACAAACGATAATTTGATTGAAAATTGTAACTAAATCCGACCCCACATTTACTAACTTTTTTTTAATTATTAATAAAATACAGATTAATTATAAATCTATGTAAAAATAAATGTTTATTTCTAAATTATAAGTTTTTGATAAAACATAAATATTGTTTTTAATAAGAGGAAAAAATAAATAAATATAAAGCACATTTATACATATTTTATATTTGTTCACTATTATTTTTATCTTTCCAAGATTTTGCTTAAATTTTCTATGCCAACAGATAAGTGTTGCAGTCAGTGCAATGTTGTTTTTGAGTCAATTTATACAATAGACCATCTACACTGTAGGCGGCAGCACCAACGTCGTTGGTATTAGTTAGGCTTAGGAGTCAGCTATCATCATAGAGAAGCAATCATGCCGTATAATTGCTGCGTTCCTCAGTGTAATAGTAACACAAAAAGAAATAAAGGACTTAAGTTTCATTCATTCCCTAAAGATAGCAATATAAAAAAAGTTAAGTTTCATTCATTCCCTAAAGATAGCAATATAAAAAAAACATGGATTATTGCTATTAAAACAGGAAAGACCGTATCGATGCATGCCAAAGTTTGCACCTTGCATTTTCGGGACACCGATTATACTCCATCGGAAACAACAGGTTAGTTACCACTATTACTTTATATATGTTGATATAAGAAACAGAAATTATTAAAAACGTTTATTAAAATAAAGTACAAATATTTAAAACTCTTGTTAGATAATAAAATCCTTCATATATATATATATATATATATATAAATATTGTTGTTTAATGCATAAATGTATATTCTAAGCAGCATGATTGATTAATGCTTATAATCCAGTTTATATTAATTTTCAATTGCCATCTGATGAATTATCTTAATTTTCCTTTACAATATTTCATTATTTTTGTTACCAATGTTTTCTTTATAATAATTTAATTCAGTAAAATATTGTAAGTGATGTATTAAATACAAACTTTATTACTCAAAAAGTTTTTCCAAAAATTAAAATATCTTTAAAGTAATATGGAATTCATAGCAATCTTTCATATTTGCTGAAATAGCATTATGATGCAATATTCATTCATATTTTGTATTTAGTCTGAATAAATCTTTAAATTACAAAATAATACAATTCAACATTAAAATTAAGCAAGAAAAATTATAAATTAGGTAGTTGTTTATAAAATTATTCATTGCAGAGTTTATAATAATGATTCTTTTATGCAAACTGATATTTTCACTTTATTTAATATTAGGTTAACTGTAATTTGGACTATGTTGCATCATTTATTATTATTTTATTTTTATAAGCAATCTAGTAAAGGAATATTTTATTTACTACATTTTGATAAAATTTTCCATTAGAGAACATTGTTTAACAATAGATTCTTGCTAATCTGCCCTCTCAATTATCCAGCCTTCTTGTTGGATAAATGTGAAAATAATTCCACTGAAGCTATGCTGAACATGCATGATGTTTTCCAAACAGCAGAAGCATGGGACATTGTGGAAAAAACTACCATACTTAAATGTTGAATAAATTGTGATCTTCAATTGATACTGAATTAGAGTAGCGTTGAGTGACAGTGGCAAGCCAATCAATTCAGAATTAGAAATTCTAGATACTATGTTGGCTGATATGTTTCAAAATTTTTAGGAGTCAAAATTGATGATGAGAATATTAATAAGTAGCTGAATGAAGAAAATTGTGGAGTTGACTATTCTTTAACAGATAAAGAAATCATCAAAAGTTTGCAGGAAGAAAATGATGATGAAGAGAATGCCACAGAATACAAAGAATATCAAGATTTCTCGCACTACTGCCATTGAAGCTGCCGACCTGCAGTACATAATGTAACAACAAAACATGCAATACGATGTAATACTAATAAAGTGATTGCATGATAAAGCATCCCATCAAGGAGCATCTTCATCAAAGCAGATAAAAATCTGTAGAAAATGCAAGATTTCATGTGTGCTATATTACAACTCTATATTTCTTTATCTGTGTATAGTACATATTATATTTTACAATACTGATATGAAAAGATCATTTCATTATTGTAAACAAGACAATATAATATGTACTGATCATGTTTTTTTTACCATTATCACATGTTTCTTTCTTGTGAATTATGGTGATGCAAATCAAAGATTTTACCAATTGTATCATGGTCATAAATCAAGAATTATATATATCATTGATATAAAAGATCTCTGTTTTGTTTAATTTGGCTATATATATATTCACTTTTGTGACTATTTATCTGTCATCAATATATTTTAAGAAATCTTAATGATGAACAAAGCATTCAGATTTTAGGGAATTATTCTTTATTATCCAAAACTTGTTTATTTTGAGAATACTGATTATCTTATCACAACATAATATATTTTACAATCCTTAACATTATATTACTTATTCGTCTATTGGCAGGCCATCTTCAAAGACAATAAAACATATAGAATTCATATTCTAAAAATGCACAAAAAATGCTTTTTTAAAATATGAATTCTATATGTTTTAATGAAAATTAATCTTTTTGCTTAGAAGTTTTTCTACATAGTCTTATCATAAAATGGAGATTTAAAATGTTTAAATATTTGATTATTCATTACAGGTATATTCATTTGAAAGGTCATTTAAAAAAAAAACAGTGATATAGCATTACTTACCACCAGTAAATATATATTTTGTATAATCTTTTGCCTCTATATTGCAAAAAAATGTTTAATTCAGTATTATATCTAATAAATTAGGATTCTAATGCAAACATAGATTAAAAAAACCCTTCCATTACTATTCCAATGCAGTTTAGTCATTTCTAATTTGGTATGCCTAATTTGAGATGCTTGGAACTGAGTTTATTTTGGATTTTTCAAGATTTTTGAAATACCATTTCAAGAGAAGCGAAAAAATTCACTATCAGACTTTTTGGTATTTTTAACAATATATAAACAACGTAACAGAAAATAAGTAGTCACAGCTACTTATTTTCTTTTATGTTGTTTATATATTGTTAAAAATACCAAAAAGATATAATAGTGAATTGACACACACACTTCACATTGACAGTATTTGAAAGTTTACTGAATAATAATAGTTGATCACAGCTGCATATGCATTCCTGTATCATTTTTCATGACACACATAGTGAGTGTATTAGCTTTATCCCAAAGGGCTCCTGCTATGAATATTGTTATTTTTGTAAATTTATTAATGAGATTTCAAATGTAATATAGTAATTGATAATTATATGGTTCCACACAAAAATTTATAACAAATTATAAAATGGTATCGATACAGTACTTGGAGTGTCAGGCATTACATATTACATGCATAGCATTAATTCCAAAATGCTGTATTTGTTATGCACAAGAAAATTTATAGTAGTAAATTAAGTACTCAATTAGTAAATAATAGTTTTATATGAGTGTTTATTTTTGTGTTATAATTTTAGTTATATTGCATTTATTTGACAAAACTCTATATTAAGCAGCTCACATTTTTGGACTGGAATAATATGAACTTTCTGTAATTGATAATCCCTTTTATTTATGTAATGTTTACTTTTGTTATCATTGTGAAGTACAATTTCTTTTTGTCTTAGCAATCTGCATTGAAATGACAAATAGCTATGTACTGATTTGTAAAATTTATATTTATACATAGTTGTAAAAAAGTATCTAATTATACCATTTGCCTTAATGCTGTGTAAAATTAAATTTTGCTCAAAGTATCAATCAGTTTTCATAATCATTTACATTTAAGAGTGAGTTATCTATAATTATTGTAATATTTTGTTTATGTTTCATTTGCTTATATCAATATCTTATTTAGAAATAAATTATATACAATCTGAAATATTTCACATTCTAATTATATTATTAATTTGTGTTCTGGTGATGATAAACAAATATAATTCACCGAAAAAGAATTAAAAAAAAGGATTTTCATTTTACTTTAATAATTACCAGTAATAAGATATCAAGACAGTATGTACTTTCTTGATTAATATCTATTTTTAAAACATTTACCTTCACAAAATGGATCCTCCATTAAAATAAAATTTTCAGTACATTTATAAGACCAGCATTAGAATTTTTGGCATTCCTAGGCAATGCATAATATAATGTTTACACAATATATAACATGTCAAATCTAGTTTTCTAATAAAACTATTTCTTTATTATTAAACAAAGTATTTTTTATGAATTTTTCCCAAAATTAAATTTATTATTTTAGTAGCAAAATTTGGGACCCTTAAAGACAATTACTTACATTTGTTTAATTATAAAATTGGCTTCGTTTATCGATTTTGGAGAAATTTTACTCTAACGGAATAAATTATAAAAGTTAAATATAAATTAATCTCTTTGTATGATATGCAAATTTAAAATCATTCATACAAATTATATTATCAACAATATAATAATCATTTTCTAATCTTCAAAAGTACCATTAATAATAATTATTTTGCAGTGTCATTATTTTCATCTACATGATCATATAAAAATATTTGATCTAAAGCAAAATAAATTACGTAAATTAAGGAGATTAGAGAGTTTCTTAATCATTATGAAGCTTGTTATAAAATTAAAAATGCAAAAATATGATAATTAAGCTAAAAAAGGATTAAAGTTAAAAAAGTTTTTAGCTTATGTTTTTTGTATTTTTAATTTTATATTATTTCCTCCATATTTCAAAAATTTAGGATTAACACTTTTCCATGTGTTTTCGAATCGTTTCTCTCACATTCCTTAACAATATTTCACATTTTTTATTGCAACATGAGCAATTTTCTTAGCCCAACAGATAGTAATTTCACACAGTTCTCCCACTAACTGTTCTTGGTAACTACAAAGGTGTAAACAACTTGGCAAAATATCCTAGTTCTGTGTATAACAGTTTTTTCCAACTTAAGCTGATGTAGACCAGTTGATGATGGTTGAAAATGTTTCTTTTCTATAATAAAGAATTTTTTCTGCCTAATGCTGTGCCATTTTTTTTTTTTTTTTTTTGTCTTTTTATAAGATGGCTTTGCATATTAAAATATCTTTTCTAAATTTTATATTTTCAAAAAATAATTTCAAATTAATATTAGTAGCAATTTATTACTATTAAATTATTACTTAATAGGACTGGAAATCATTTAACATATCATGACATAAACATTTTAAAATTTTCCATAATTTTTTAATTATCATCTAATTCCATATACAGGAAGTTCCTACCTTTATAAGCGAATTTATTCCTGGAATGACTTTGTTACGTAAGAACTCATAAACCAAGAATCAATTTCTCATAGTTGTAATGTCTAAATCAGGAATTTCATTCACAGCAATGCAATTTGACCACAATAAAATTAAGTAAAGATCAACAAAATCAATAAAACAATAATTTATTTATCTAAATAAATGAAAATATAATCTTTAAAATCATTAACACATTAAAGAACTATGAAGCAGTCCTAAAAAGTTTTAAAAGATTTTATTCTGAGTAACGTTTTCAGCAATTTCTTGCCATCCTCAACTTCACTAAAGCTACGTTTAAACGATGCCTCTCTGCATGTAACATTGTATGCTGAATGACGCATGCCTCAATGTGCAACAGCCGCATGAGGCATGCAACTTGCCCCTTCATGTTTACACATGGAGGACATATTGCAGACAATATCGACAAGAAAAGTGTTGTACACTGCCGCTTTAGTGGCAATAACATCAGTATTTTGAACCAAGTCAAGTTAGATAGTTTCAGTCTTTTCAAAAAATTTACTAGAATGACTTGACGACAATAAATTTAATAATAAATAATAATTTAATAATAATAATAATTTTCTTCAATCAATTCAAAATTTAAACCGTATTTTCCCGCTTCGTAGCAGTTAAATATAAATCGCATTCAATCTTCTACTCGAGCGAAGTTCACAGAACTTTAATGACGGCCAAGAAGATAAGGTATTTGTTTTTATAATAATTTTTTTCAGAAATCTTAATATTATTTTATCGACTACTCTGTTAGTAAATGTTAAACTTATCTGATAAAATAAATTATCAGTCTAATTTCGTCCAAAAGCAGAATTTCGGTATATATACACAATAACGTTCAGAGATTTTGTAGAAGTGTTAATATCAATCAATAGCAGAATTTCGGTATATATACACAATAACGTTCAGAGATTTTGTAGAAGTGTTAATATCACAGAAAACATAAATTCTACAGAAAACATTATTTCTCTACAATAAATTTTATAATATTTTCCGGAATTTTTAGATTTAAAAAAATATTTATAATACGCGAATATACGAAAATTCGAAACTGGGGACTGGGCCCGATTTTCTTTTGGCTCTGGGGCAAACGGTGGGGGCCAGAACCTTAATATTAAAAGTGCAAAAAGTGCTAACAAGGTGCAAACGAGTGTAAAAAAAAAAAAAATTAAAAATTCAAATGTGGGGGGCCAACTTCACACCGGTGTATAACCGCCTTCAGGTAAAGTTAGATTGAGAATTTGATAATTTATTTTACTAGATAAATTTAATATGGACTAACAGAATAATTTTTAATATAAACCTAAAATTTTAAGAATAAAATCTTATTCATTTTATTCAATTATGTTCGTAGTTATAGTGACAATAAAAATTTTTTGTGTAATTTGTAAGAAATTCGCAATTAAATTTACTTGACAATGATTAATTGATGAAACAACAGTAGCCATTTTTAAAAATTCAAATAATTTCTCTTCCTATTAATTACTTTTTCTATTAATATATAGTAATTCTTTTTAAAAGATGGATAGTGTTCTGCAAAATAAACCATACTATTTTATTAAATATTAAGATACTCTAAATATTAATAAAAACTTTTATGTATAAATAAAAATGCAATCAAAATTTTATAAAAAATAACATTTTATTTCAATCGGAAATGACTATTTATAAGCGAAAAATTTAATTTTGGGTTATCGATATTTGCTGCCCTCTAGTCAACATAAACCGTAACTTCATTATTTTTAAATTCAGAATTTTAAAATATTAAAGTACGATTGATGTTCACCAGAGGGCAACAAATACTGTTAATGCCAACTTGTATTTCTGAGCTTATAAATCGTTATTTACGAAAAGCAGTTCAGCGTTATTTATAAATTTTTTTTGTATTTTCATATATTCATTTATATTTTTATAAATATTTAGAAAAATTTTTTATTTAACTAAATAGCATGATTTACTTTTCTGAACACCATCGACTACATCACATTATTACATATAATAGGAAAATTGGCGGTATTGATTTATTTTTATGATTAATTATCCCATTTTAAAAATAAAATATGATTTATTTTGTATTAAATACTTTATATTAAAATTAGGAAGAAAGTGGTCTATTGATATTTTAGGGCTTTATTTAAACCGTATTTTCCCGCTTCGTAGCAGTTAAATATAAATCGCATTCAATCTTCTACTCGAGCGAAGTTCACAGAACTTTAATGACGGCCAAGAAGATAAGGTATTTGTTTTTATAATAATTTTTTTCAGAAATCTTAATATTATTTTATCGACTACTCTGTTAGTAAATGTTAAACTTATCTGATAAAATAAATTATCAGTCTAATTTCGTCCAAAAGCAGAATTTCGGTATATATACACAATAACGTTCAGAGATTTTGTAGAAGTGTTAATATCACAGAAAACATAAATTCTACAGAAAACATTATTTCTCTACAATAAATTTTATAATATTTTCCGGAATTTTTAGATTTAAAAAAATATTTATAATACGCGAATATATAACGTAATTTATATGCAATAAAATATTCTAATATAAACAGATCCCCGCTGAAAATTCTTGACATGATTTCGTTAATATACAGACATAACTAACTTTTTTTTTATTGGAATCCGTTTTTATCGAGCCGACTGAAATTTTAACAGGATTCAAATGAACTACGGAGGGATCATACGTAACGGTATAGTGAGAAATATAGAATGGTTATTTTCGAAAAGATAGAGGATAGAAAATAGATAAGTCTTCCGATATTTAATGCCTGGTTTAGTCCGTATTTTACCGTGTAATAAGGAACTGATTACAAATTACATTCAAACGTTTAATCCAGCGAGGCTCAAAACAATTAATGAAGGACAATAACGTAGGATATTTTGTTTTATAATAAATTTATTTATAAAATCTCTTATAAAACTTACATGTAATAGAGTTTCTTTTAAAACTATAAATATCATTATATAAATGTCCTATTCTTTTTTGGAAAGAATTCGGTCTATATTCGTATTAAATATTAGTTTTCATTCACTCAATTGAAATGAAAAAAACATATAATTATTTATAGATAATATATATTATTTATGTTTTTATGTCTGTTTTAAACTTTAAACCTTTTATAGCCAATATCACGCTTTTTCTAAGAAGAAGTGAATTTTACGTAAGCAATATTTTATAATTTCATCTCCTATATAATCTTAAGTGGTTTACACTAATCCTGTCTTAAATTATATACAATTTTATTTTTACTGCATACGATTTATCCTTTTTGATTTTTGATCATAAAGAAATCTGCAGCATTTTTTTTTTAATTTTTAATCATTAAAATTTAAATTTTAGTGATAAATGGCAACAAAAATATATAAACAAACAAAAGTAAAATAAGGTATTACAAAATCTTTAAATATTCGAAATATTTAAATTTAAATTTTATTATTTTATTTATTAAATGGAGTGCTTTAATGCTTTAATGCTTTCAATGGAATGCTTTAATGCTTTTATTTAAATGGAGTGCTTTAATGCTTATATAATACTTAAAAGATCTTAATCAAACATTATCACAAAATGCATATCTTTCCACTTAAGAAATCGAAAATCTTTCTTCTCCCATCCTTAATATCCTTACGCAATACTTGAACCTACAAAGAGGAAATGTCGATCTTGTAACAGGACATCAAGACAAGTGTAAAAGATCGTTAAACGTACAACAAAATCAGTAAAATATGAAACCTTTATACAAAACAACTATCAAAATGTATTTAGAAGTTCATAATTTTTTATATATGATACGAAAAGTATTAATGTAAAGTACTGAAATCAAAACAGAAATACATATTTGAATATTATTTTATGTACGACAAAAATATCATTGCGAAGAAAACTGTTGTTTTATACTGTGCAAGACTTTAAGTAATTTATAACAATTAAATACATAAAGATGTCAATTCATTAATTCTACATTCCTTTAATTAGAAGATTATTTAAATTCTTGAGAGAAATATATAACTTCATTTAATAATAACAGATGGCATTACTATATTTTACGAAAAGCTTCAGAAGCGATAAAATTACCCGCTTAAAGAGTCGATCAATCAAAGAAAGCAGATTATCGAATTATAAACAGTACTGAACTCCTGCGGAGAAATACTTAATAATAACAGATGGCATTACTATATTTTACGAAAAGCTTCAGAAGCGATAAAATTACTCGCTTAAAGAGTCGATCAATCAAAGAAAGCAGATTCTCGAATTATAAACAGTACTGAACTCCTGCGGAGAAATATTGTAAATATACAAATATATTTCTACCGGTAAGTTCTCAAAGTGTATTGAAGTCTTTCTTTGTTTTAATCTGGTAATAATTTACTATATCCTTTTTTCTAAGTATGGTATTTAAGAAACGTTAGTGCGAATTTTCATAATTTTTGCCAATATTAAATCCTAAGCATTGGAAATTATTGATAAAAATAATGTTCCAAGAAAAATTTAAAATAAAAAATAATTGTGTTTTATCATATATTCCTATAATAATTTATATCATGTTCATTTCCTTCATTTCATTTTTCGAGATACAGTTTCGAACTAATTACGCGCTGCTCTATATAAAAATTTAAAAAACAATCATAAACGTCTAAAATCTAGAAAATATGCCAAATATAGTACGAAGAAATTAGGATATTAGATATTCATTAGGAAGATTCAATTGAGAAATTTATTGTTTTGATCTTATATCTTGAATCCAACCTAGTCGCTTCATAAACTGCATATAATTTCACCATTCATCTTTCTTATTTTTTACATGATCGATACTTTTGATTCATTATCATTTCTTCGAATAAAAACTGTTTGTTTCAGAAATACGCTAGGATATCATTTTATTAACTGCAGTAATTATTTTTAATAGAATTGACTCGAAAGTGATAGAAGATATTAAATGAAATAATGAAAATCATTTTACAAATCTTTCGAATCTTTTGAACAAAATAATATTAGAAGAGATCACGGCCAAAATATTTCCTAATATCTTCGTTTTAAAAAGATTTTAACTGTGCTTTTCAGAGATTTAAGCATGATATAAGAATCAACATTCCAATATTAATTGAGCTCGATTGAACGATATGATCTGTATAAGTTTTCGAGAAAGAGAAAAGAAAAAGTTTTTTTGATCGATATTTGTTATTTCCTGATTGCTTTAGTGGTTTATTGATAAAATCTGAACGACAAAAGCAATCGATAAACTTAGGAAACTTGAATCCAGTCAATTCAGATAGTCCCGATTTACGACGGAATTCGGTTTCAAATGCTTAGATCGTAAGACGAAAATGATCGGTAGTAGGATTTCGATTTTTTAATTAATAAATTTTGCTAGGTCACGATATATTATTTTACTGAACATAAAGATCACAATCAGAAAGAAAAACTACGTTTTCCATACATTAGACAATTTGGTTCAGGAATCGAGTCCAGGTCAATTATATTGACTAATAGTACAATTTATCGATGACATCGCCTTCGTAAGAACGAGTTTGTTGTAAGACCTGTATTATATTACAAAAATATCATAAAATAAATTGATGCAATATTAAATGCAATATGCTACAAAATTTATTCATTAAGAAACAAACATTAAGAAAATTATCAAATTTGTAAATTATAGTATAATTCACAATTATATAATTCAAAAATTACAGTAGAATTGTATCGACCACATTTTATTTATATTTTTAATTACCTTTGGACGTCCAATCAATGCGGCCTTTTTAATTTATTCTGATTTTCAAACATCAATTAAAATTGCATAATTAGTTCGAATAACTTAAAAATTACATAATACTGCGAGATTTTCTACATTGAAATCTCTGCATATGCGTAAAATTTCCATGACAACCATGAACATTTTATTGATTTTAAATATTGTTGTATATTGTGTTTTTGAATTGCAATTATTGATCTATTTATTGCCGCACTGTTCGAAAATGAAATGCTAACACTGCTTTAATGCGAAATTATATAATAAATGATAATTAGAATTTTAATAATCGTTTTATATATTCATCTTTTATGGAACACATGTTTCATCTTTGAAATCAAATTCTGTTCAGGTAATTTTATCTCAATAATAATATTGATTTCTTATTACCAGGCCGGGTATAATATTTTAGGCCTTGATCCTGAAGGCGTATAATAATACATATTATTTTATTTATTATTTGTAAATCGGGAGCATTGGTGAGGAAACTCAATGCATCCCAATTTACACGGTCCTGCTCGTTATCATTGTTGAGTGCAAGAATTAAATTTAGGGCAACAATCGAATTGACCTACCTATAGAGAGCGCATTGCATCGCGAATAGTAATTTGCTATCCACGAAGTGCTCTAAGAGGAAGCGCTTCGTCCATGGCATCATCTATAGGGAGACAAAATTTTTTCTCCTCTTTCCTGATTTTTCTTTGTCATATGTTTCCTGTTTTTTCGCTTCTCTTGTCTACCCTACAGGTATGCTGGAAAAAAGGAAGAGGTTATCTTTTGTTAACTACTTACTTTTTTCCAGCATACTAAGTAATTTCTATATACGGACGCTATTCATAAAAATAATTTTCCTTATTTATATGTTTTACTCTATTTTTCTTGTATTATATTGATATCCAAACAATTTCTCCTCTTTCATCATTTTTTGCGAAATATCTTCGAATTATTTACTGTTTATTGTGTATGAGAATATAAATTTGCAGTCAAAAACTTCTAATACAAAATGGTATCAGAATATTTGGAATTGGATCTATAAAAAATGACAGACTAACCTGAGATTTGAAAGGCCACCCTCCCCTAAAAGTATTTTCTTTCGAAATTGATGCATTGTCCTAGCGATTCTGTTATTCTTGAAATGCCCTTGGAAATTCCTCTTTCTTCATGCTGTTCAGCACAATCTTCTTCACATAAAGCTGAATCTTTAGTCGAAAACATACTTCTTTGCACAACGCTACAGTGTAGGCCACGAAGCGTTCCCTTGCAGAATTACTCTTCGGAAACTTCATAATACTCTGTGTGAGGCTCCAAGGACAATAAAAACAGGTTTACTCAGTCCACAGACTGCAGGTCTGTGGTGTGAGTAAGGATAGATAATGAGACAGAGGGCATAGAGACTATGTTTGTAACAACAAACAACTTCCTTTATTAGAGAGAGAGAGAGAGTGTGTGAGTGTGAACAGATAAAAAGTGCATAAGCATTGAACATATTTGAAGGATAAATACCTTTTTAACAATACAAGAACAATATAAATTTAAATTCAGCTTCTTATTGCTTTGGAATGCCTCTGATGTTAGAGTTCCTATCCAGTTTGTGACTGCGTTATGGATTGGAACAGACTCTTTCTTTCTTTTATAAATCAGGTATCTTCTAGGATTTATCTGGTTCTCCTCCGTTGGATGGCTGGATAATTTTCGACTTATAATAATGGGTTCTCGGATTAGTGTCGATATAGGCACTTCTAGGTGAACATCGATCCGGAAGAATAGGTTTTCCTGTTTTAATTAAGGCCCTCCTTTGTGATAATATATCCTCGTTGACTTCTTCGTTAAAAGTTGGATGAACACTGATTTCTCTCCGTGTTTCTTCCTTGAAATTTGGCGACCGACTGACGAATCGCATCTCCGTTTCGAGGCAAATTCTTGGCCCCTTTCGTTAAACAAATTGATCGTTTTCCCAGGGAAAAGATCTCTGGGTATCGTCTTTCTACTCTGGTTACAATTATTTTCTCGATTTGATTATAACTGAACACCTTACTGTCGTTCAACATCTAGTTTATGGTCGTACAAGACAAGGTTCTTCGCGTCGGTGATAATATAAACTATTTATCGATCGGCTTACATATCTAAGTTGTCATTCTGTTTGGATTTCTTCCAATTATGTTTGATGAAGAGGTGTTGAGTGACCTCTTATATTCGACATGAATTGTAGGTCTCCATGTTTGGATTTCTTCCAATTATGTTTGATGAAGAGGTGTAGAGTGACCTCTTATATTCGACATGAATTGTAGGTCTCCGCATCTGTCTAGAAAAGAATCCGAGTACAGTACATAAAAATTAGGATATAAACTATAATTGTTAAATGCACATTAATTTTATATAATGAAAAACAAGACTCCTAAATTCATCCTAAATGCTAATTTTCTTTTATTCACGTTGTCTAATTTTTACACATTCAGATGTTTTCGTTTGAAAGTCACTAATTCTATACACGAAATCTCTGAGCAATTGATCAGTACTGAGTAATTCATTTATATTTGTTGAGAAAAATAAAAGAATTAAGAGTTTTGGTAGATTTTTAATTTGAAATTGTTCTAGTTAGTTTATGTATTGTTTAACTAATCACGAAAATCATAATTAGGCGATATAAATTAAGTCAGTGATTAAAACGATACGATAATGTCCTGAAAATATCATCCAATATGAATTCATGTTATAATTCGATGTCCATAGAGAAGTGATCATTTCAAAAATTTCATTCATTTAAGAAACAATCTATAGTATTTTATTTATTGATCATTTTAATTATCGCCTTGTCATCTATTGATGCTATATTTACACTTTATTTTATTCTGAATTTCATACTTTAAATTGCTTATTAAATTGCGTGGCCAAGGACAGTGATATTTAATTTCGGCATCTTGTATGCAGCATCTACTAGATGGCTAGCAAATCGTGTTTTGATCAAAAATGCCAGATGGGCTCTAAATCTTCAATTAACTAAAGTGAAAAATCCCGAAAACAGACATTAATTAGTGATTTACTTCCATAGATTTAATTATCAATTTAAAACTGTGTCATAAATTTTGTATTTTAAACCAATTTGTAGCTTGTAGTTTAATCTCAGCCGGCTAAAGCTATCCACCTAGCACAATGGTTTAAATATTTTTACATTTATGATTCAATAAAATTGCCTGAATAAAAAACATATTACTACTTTCAGGGACTTGAATATAAAACAAAAAGAATTATTTACTGTATTAAAGGTTCAAATATAAAAAAAAGTTTAAAGGTTTAAATAAAAATAAAATATTTTTACAATTCTGATTTTAAAAATTATAATGAATTGTACAGTACATATTTGTCACCTAAACCAGCGGTTCTCAACCTTTTCGAGCCTAGCGCTTCCTTGGGTGAATGCGATTGTTCTGACCGCCCGCTGTCATCTTAATCCAATCCACCAATGCACAAGGTCGAATGTCAGACTTGGACGAAGCAAATATATATATACACATATACATATATATATACATATATTACATTTTTCCCCGAAAAAGGCATTTTTTTATTAACATACACTTGCCTTCCTCAGTTTCCAAAAGAATGGAACCGATAAGTGTTTCTGAATGAACATCTTCCTTCATTACAAAATAATGATATAAAACTCAGGACAAAACAGAACAGAATACTGCTAGTTGCTGACTGGAATGAGACATGAGAGGCTGAGGAATTCAGAATTGATTGGTGCTCCACCTCGGCAGCTTAATGGTTTCGAAATCGGTCACTCGACGTTCTTGTGCAGTGTTGCCAGTCCATTGTCAAAAATTTGTAAAATGTATATGGATGCAGAATGCCCTTTGTTCAATAATACTAAGAAAAAGTCTAACAGGTCATGAAATCTCAACGCCCTCTACATAATCTATCGCCCCTTTTTCTTCCAGCGCCCCCTTCGAAAACGAGAACGCCCCCTAGAGGGCGATATCGCCCAGATTGAGAATCACTGACCTAAACGATAATTGAAAAAATACAATCTTTTTCTTCCAGCGCCCCCTTCGAAAACGAGAACGCCCCCTAGAGGGCGATATCGCCCAGGTTGAGAATCACTGACCTAAACGATAATTGAAAAAATACGCTATCAAAACGGTAGTAACTGAAATTATGAAATTCTTATTCAATTCACACATAATACATTTAAGTATATGGAAATACTTATTATTCCTCCTTTTAATTCAACTCACCTAAATTCTTTTACAACCGGCGATACGTCATAACCCAACGGAAACACTTCTATTCGCGCACATCGATGTATATCTTCCATGCGCTACGTCACAACTCCCTCTCAGGACAAACTTCCGCTGTCATCCACGCGCACGTCACAACCCCCCCCGCAGAGCTCACCTTTTCTCCAATTTCTACCACTCTAACTTATTGCTAGTAAAGCTAACTTAATTCATCCAGAAATGTTAATTTAATTTTCTTAGAAGTTAAAAATTTTCCTGACTAAAAATGTAATAATTGATTTAAATAAAAACTGCACTACTTTTACTGTACACTACTTTTTTCATCATTCAGAATATATTATCTACAATGGTACCTTGGTTAACGACGGCCTCGGATAACGACGAATGATTGTAAGAAAAAAAATGTGTTGATTAACAACGCAGGCTTTGGTTAACGACTCCTGATTATGTGAACTTCCGACAAAACAGTCTCATCACGTGATTCGTTAGCTCAGTAATTAATTGTTATTTTTTTTAATCACAATCAGTTCATATCCGACAATATCATTATTAAAATTAATAAAAAATTATAACCATATAAAAATATATTTAAGTCAATGAATTAACATATAATAATGAAAACAAATTATTTAATTAATTAAAAATAGACTTGCAACAGTTCACTAGTTTTTATAACATATAGTAATGAAAACAAATTATTTAATTAATTAAAAATAAACGAGCAACAGTTCACTAGTTTTTAGTTTCTTAAAGATGGAATAGACGCGCAACAGTTCACTAGTTTTTAGTTTCTTAAAGATGATAACATGCAACAGTTCACTAGTTTTTAGTTTCTTAAAGATGATTTCTAAACGATTATTATTTAAATTCTGCGAACAAAGTCTGATTCTATTGTTTGTTTGTGTTATATATTACTTGACACCGGCAAGCGGTGTGATATGGCAGTTTCGGATTCCATTAGAAGAAAAAAAAGTCTGTCTGACAAGTGAGATCCTACAGTTCATATATACAAAAAATCTGCGAATGCGTGTCAGTGTTCGTTCGCCATTAAAAGGCAAAATCAAATCTTATCTGTATAATAATCGTCGAATCTATAAGCTGCTAATCAGTGTTTACAGATTCTCTTCTCAAAAAACTCCGAAGTGAGCACAGTTGCCCTTCTGCTGAGATCAATAATTAAAAACTGTTTTCATGAACAATTCATTTTATTAATGTTGCAAAATCAAATCTTATCTGTATAATAATCGTCGAATCTATAAGCTGCTAATCAGTGTTTACAGATTCTCTTCTCAAAAAACTCCGAAGTGAGCACAGTTGCCCTTCTGCTGAGATCGATAATTAAAAACTGTTTTCATGAACAATTCATTTTATTAATGTTAATGTTTTTGGTGGCAAATATAAGAAATAAGTGATATTTTTCATATTTTTAGGACATTTTAAATGAGTTTTATCTGCATATTTAATATTTTCTATGGTTGTGGTAAGGAGCCGGAATTAATCAATTTTTCAATTAAATCCTATGGGGAATCGCGTCTTGGACAACGTCGTTATCCAAGACGCCATAACGATGTATACCTTGGTTAACGATGGTAATCCTGGAACGGATTACCATCGTTAACCAAGGTACCACTATATTTTATAATTTTGTTTTTACAATATTTTATATAGGTAATTTATAAGTATAGCTAATTATAATCTCAATTGTTTTTTTCAGATTCCGTATTTCATTCATATCAATAACATACTTTGAATATCGATCAAGAAATAGAAACTAAAAAACATCGATAATCGTTTACATACAATAGATTAAGTTTAGCAACTGATAATAATTCATGATGCTAATAGAACAAACAACTTGTCCTACATGTTTGATGAAGCCATTACTGTCGGTTGCAAACGTCTTTGGTATAAATGTGATAATAGACTGTGACTGTCAGCCTAAGGTTACTTACAGAAAAGAATGGAGCTTTCTGTATAAATTATATCTGCATTTTATTGAAATATGTTTATGGTCAACAGTATTGTTATACTTATCGTTTTTTCTTGATGGTCCTTTCTGTGATCACCTTGCGGAATGGTTTAGCTTTGAAACGGAGATCTTTATGAAAATTATCTTTTTCGTATTTTTCTTCTTCTTTGCTTTGTTGCATAGCAGTTTGATCAGAATAAAGATACCTTTAGCTTTGCAGAAAAGTTCATACATTGGGGAAGAAGAAAGATTTGGTGAAGTACAGTTATTTGCCTCAATTGTGTTATCAATAGTTTTTGTATTTCTGTTAATTTCTACAATATGTGATATCGCCTTATTTTCTATGGTAAAGCAATGTAGTGGATCAACTTACAGTGCGTTTTTTCGCAGTGTGCATTCAAATTTATGTATAATTGTGGGTGTGGAAGAAATTGGTATTGTCAACTTACAATTTGGTGGTATATGTTGGATAACGTTTAAGAGATTGCAAAAGTTATCGGAAGAATTATTTGATATTAAATCCGATTCTATAAATTTCGGAGAAAAATTGAATGTATTGATAGATAAACATACTGAAATTTTGCTCTTTCTTGACAGCGTAAACGAAGCCTCTCAATACGTATTTGCCATATTTTACGGATTTGCAATCTACAGTACTTGCTTCTGTTTCTGTGCCATCATATTTAAACAAATGGCTGTTTCTCTTAAATTGATACTTTTTCTATTAACAATAATTTTATCTGTTGGAATTATTATTACCTCTTATTTTTTGTCCAGATTTTCAAGTCAGGTTAGTCTTTGTTATATCTATTATTAATAGTAATTGTTTAAATGATTCTCAACAGAATTTTCCCTTAAATAGCTCTATGGACAATTTAACGAAATAGAAATATCATCAACTAGAAATCTGACGTTGAAAGAAAACTTGAAAGTAAGTTCAGTTTGGCAATGATATTTTATATAAAAGTAAAACTACTTTTAATGGAATAGATTTTAAATTGTTAATATACTTATATTTTAGTGAATATAGTATTATGTTAATCCTAGAATGATCACTAATTTGAAATATTCTTAAGTTTCAAAAATAAGATTTTGGTGAACTTTTATTATTTATATAAAATTGGGAAATAAATTTCTTGCATGTGTTATTTTAGAAGCACGAATTCGTATCGGAAAAATGTTTAATGAATCTATAAACTATATTATTTTGAACCTATATTTCATAAAACGATCGGATATGTGTTCATCCGAATCGAAAATTTAATAAAATAATATATAAACCACAAATTTATAATGTAAATAAGATAAAAGAGATTAAATTATGCTGTCTGCATGACTGGAATGGTTTTACAAAAAATGAATCCTATAGTTCAGTCATTAAACGTAATAATTACTATTTACAGCAGAATTTCAGGAAGTACTTCATTGTTTTTTGGAATGATGCATTAGTAACATATTTTAATTATTTTGTTTTTAGTTGATAAACTTTATGAAAAGATTTACTAAATTTTCAATTGGAATTTCAATTGGTGGATGCTTTCGAATAAAGAAAGATTATGTCATTAAGGTAAGAATACTTAACCCATTAAAATTAAAGAATGGAACCCTTGAAAGAATTCCCAAGAATGGAAATTAAAGAATGGAACCCATCCCTCATTAAAGAATGGAACTTTCTGTAAAAATGATATTTCAATGCTGCTTGTATTTCTATGGTAATGATTTTATCATAAGTATCTTATAACCTTTAATTCTTCTTTTATTTTTTAGGTCATCGGTTCATTTGAATCGTTATTTTCGGGAATTTCATCGCTAGCTAAAGAAGGACAATCTAAAGACTGTTCTCAAAGTGTCATAAAGGAATAGAATATACTGAAATATGGATTTTTAGAACTAGAAAAGGTATAATGAAGAAAGAGGGTGTTGAATTAACTGAATATGTTTTTTTAAATGATAGATCAATTTAGTTTGTGATATTTTTATATTCTTTCTTAATCGTGTGCCTGTAAATAGTTAAGTTCGCATTATATGTTTAATGCTTCGCTTTTGAATGAGTTGAAAACTTAGATGTTTAATTATTAATCCGCATTAATATTTTATGTAATTCACCACCAAACACTACATTCATGAATTTTCCAGCATCAGATTTCTCTTTCAAACATCTAAGCAGATATGTTTGATAAATTCAATAATATACATATCGAAATAATTGCATTGCAGAATGCAAATCAACTTTTTCTTGCGTATCACTATCTGAAGAATAGAAGAATATAAAAGGATGTCTGATTATTCTTTAATTTAATATAATCTGTTTATCGATTGAAGAATACTGAAAATTTTTCTTTTTTGTTCAGACATGTTTACTTTATATCGTCTAGCCGAAGTAAGGGAAGGTAGGATATAACCGGGTAGGCGGGTCAAACCAGGTACCACTGTATCTCTGTGATGACCATTGCAACTTAGCAGCAAGTCAGAAACTAATTCTAAACCACGATTATGCCAATAGGAATTGAATTGGGAATGACGGTGCACACTAATTTCTTTGCTATAATATTTTGAAATTCTTGTGATGAAATATTTCGATTTTATGATTAACATATACCACTCTGTAGTGCCATATACATGACAAATCATTATCAATAAGTACACCTCTGTATTCGTTATCTTTCAAAAAATATTTTAACACATTAGTCAATATTTTGACGCATCATTGAATGGAAATATGTTATTTTTTTAAAACATGTAGTGGTGGGACAAAACCGGGTATCGGAGTATAGGGAAAAAACAAGTAGAACCCGTTATATCCTGAAAAACAGAAACCGCAAAAGTCATTGAAAAAAAGAGGAAAGCAGAAAAGGAAAGGAAAAAAAGAAAGTAGAAAATGAAATAAAAAAGGTTATAAAAGTGGAAAAATCATAAAAGATACAGAATCATCCTTAGAAGAGGAAGAAGACTCTGAAAACTATATATTTTATAACGAATTATATGCACATTACAAATAAAAAAGGATAGATCCAATGTTGCACGTGTCAAGGATGCGCCCATGTGGTTTGTTCAAATACAGAGGAAGACGATCACATATGTGACTTTTCTTGCTTAAATAAAAAATAGTGATTTTTATAATTTTTATAGATAAAAATTTTGAAAATATGAACTGTTGCATGTATTCAAATGAATACCCGATTTTACTCCACCCATTGAGCAAAACCGAGTGTTTGCACTTTTTTAAAAACCCTACCTAAGGAAAAAACACACTTTTGAAATAAAAACCATAGTTACTGATAGGTTAACACTTATTCAAGCATAATAACAGAATTTTGAAAATTTTTCTGTTCAACGACAAAATAAATATATGTGAATGCAAAGTTAAAGTAACCGGTTTTGTCGCACCTTCCCCTATTCATTTTAAATATATTCGGCTGAATTTTTCAGTAACAAACTCTTTAATCATATTCTTCGAAATCGATTGAACGAAGTAATCAGTTCAATCCAGTTTATCTTGTTTTTTTAGAAAACAACAATCTATTTCCAGCAGATTAAATTTTCTGAAAATTATTTCCTATTATTTTATGCTTATCCTTTACATTTTTCAATAAATTTTCTCATTAATTCGAAAACTGCATTTCGTTTTGTATCTTTCGAATTTAATTTACAGAGTTATTGCAATTGTTACAAAACATGACTATACAAGTATATCTTCAAACGAAATTTGAAGGATATATTACTAATTCCTTTGAATTATATTATCAATTTTGATAGAAATATGATTTCGAACAATATATAATTTTGGCGAAACACGAAATGGTAACGTCAATAATGTGGACATGATCATTTCTATGATTAAAATTCACATTCCTTACATTTCTTAATCTTGTGCCTTTAGAAAAACAAATACAGTTTTGAATCTTTCGAATTTAATTTACAGAGTTATTGCAATTGTTACAAAACATGACTATATATCTTCAAACGAAATTTAAAGGATATATTACTAATTCCTTTGAATTATATTATCAATTTTGATAGAAATATGATTTCGAACAATATATAATTTTGGCGAAACACGAAATGGTAACGTCAATAATGTGGACATGATCATTTCTATGATTAAAATTCACATTCCTTACATTTCTTAATCTTGTGCCTTTAGAAAAACAAATATTAAAATTCCATTTATCAGTTTCAGTGGCATAATATAGCATGACTTTCCATTTCAATTATATCTAAAATTTCTACAATGCATGGCATTTCTATGGAAAATTTTTATATTTATAACAATATTGGTTTTCGTCTCAAAATTTCATTTGTCGATTATTGTGCCAAGTATCGTCGTACCAGTTATGAAAGAGACTATTCCGATTCTGTTTTAATGTAAAAAGTAAAGGAAATTGGAAACTAGAAATTTCATCGTCATTTTTATATTGATTTTATATGAATTACTTATGGAAGAATTTGATATCAAATTTTGTTCAGGTAATTTTATCTCGTTAGCAATTTTGATTACTTCCTAGCTATTTATTTTATTTATTATTGATGGGAAAAGTTAAATTTTATTTAAAGTGTTATGAGAAATTTTAATAGCAACAATTAAAGTTATCTGTTCTCTCTATTATGATGCTTTGAATTATATAATCATATATTGTAAATTTATTATGTGAATCAAAAATTAATTTTGAAAATATTTCCTTTCAATAAATATCGATGCAACGTGATTCTTAAAGAAATCTCAGTTCGAAAATACGTGATGTGATCACTTTAAATATGTAGGCCTATTAAATATTTAAATAATTTTGAATAATTAAACTGGCTAATACTTCCTTGTCTCAAATATAAGTTTATTGGAATAGAATTAAATATTCAGAAGTGCAGATTCACTTTGTACTTCCAGATTAATTAAAGCCTGGATTCAATATTATCAGAAACAGACAACAGAAATAGAACAACGTTCTATTGTCTGTCTTCTATTGTACTTTGTTTCCACTACAACAGAAATTCGAAACAGTTTTGTATATTGTAGCGGCCTCTTGCGATGTTTAAAAAGTGAAACAAAAATGGACGACGACACAATGATTTTAGTTATTGTCTTTGGAAAAATCTCCTTACTAATGTTGAAATTAAAACAAAGACAAAGAAAACGTCATAGATTTCGGACAAGAAATATCTTTCAAAATAGAGAGAAATACGGTTACCATACTCGACTAGTTGGAAAGCTACGCTTTCAAGACTAAAAATATTGTTTCGAAGAAGTTGATCAACTTATTTATTGTTTCCGCCGTTCTGATTTTTAAGATTTCAGCTCGTGACAGCAAAGAAACGTCACTCAAAGTGAAACACATGATTTGATAAACGTACAACAGGAAGAGCTGCAGAAATTTAAAAGTTGAGATTTTGTCTGTTCTACTTTTCTGCTCACAGTTTTCCGAGCAGTACCACAAACAGATAGCGTCTGTTGTCTGTTTTGCAATAGATTCTATTGATGTGGAATCCAGGCTTAAGAATTTGTGTCAGGTTGATGACAAAGGTGTTTCTGGCCAGATTTAATTGCCTGATTTATGGAAAATATCCGTTTTCTCTGATTCTTGTAATTTTAAGTTTGTTTGTTAAGATAATGTATAGTTAGTTACCTATTAGTAGAGAAATGTGAGTTCTTGCTCACTTTTCGGTAAACGCCAAAAATATCAAATGTTACTCAAATACTACTATTTTTTAACTTAAAATGACGAAAAAAATTCATAAAAATGACCGTTTTCCTGGATTCTTAAGCTTAAATTCTAATGGGAAACGTGTAATAAATTAAAAGAAAGGGATTCATCCCCTTTGAAAATTGCTTTAAAAAGGGGCACTCAAAAATCGCCCTTTGAAAATAAGGCAGGTTAAAAACGTAGGGGATAAAAACAGCATTTAAACAAAATTAAAAATACCTTACAAACTCTTGCATTAAAAAAGGATTAAAAATGTTATAAAATTTCATATATATAGTTATTTTATTAGATTTTGTATAAATTCTCCAATTAATTTAAGAAATACAATACTTATATTGCAAATTTCACCGATATCGGTTGAAATATACGCATATAGAGTTGTCGGTGAAAAAGAGGAGAAGTAAAAGGAGAAAGAAATAAAAATGACAGTTTTGCCAATTTTTATTATTTTCAAACTCTTATAGTTCGTTGCTGATAAAAACAAAGATTAAAATTAGGTAATCGAAATATATCTTAGTATTATATAGAAAGTTTTATATCTTCAAAATATTATATTATATACTACATTAATGCAATTTTACTACAACAGAGATCATTTCAAAATGAAAAATTTTGTTTATTGAAGGAAATGCAATTCAGTAATTAATGTGAACATATTAGTTTATTCTAATTTCACTTTCAAAAATTAAAATTGCATACGGAACTGAATAAGACTGCCAAATATTTACTAATATTGAATAACATAATATCAATATAATTCAATTTGCTTTATTAATAGCCTACACACGAGAAAACTTTCCGTGACAATCTTAGACACTTTAATGCTATTAAATATTGATTTTATTCTATTTTTAGCTGGAAATATTCGATATTAATAATTGAGATTCATTTTTCCGTATCATACACGACCGAAAGTCTCAGATTGTTTTAATGCGAAACTAGATAGTAAATTATAATTAGAATTTTCATCATTATTATTTTATATACTGGTTTTATACGGATTACTTAGATATTTTTCACATCCAATCCTATTCAGGTAATTTTATCTTATTAATAGGTATTATTATTATTAATTAGGATAGCGTAATGTTTCGCAACCGGTGTCTTGGGTTTTATCATTCGACATTCCCACATCTGACATCAATTAAGGATTGATCAACGCATGTAGACCGTAAAAGTTATTTAATAGGACTTTTTTCCTTATAATTTTATAATTAGCCTGACATCAGGAGAAGTTTTATATGATTTTCCAACACGCAACGCGTAGCTATGGTCAAAATTATATTATTATTCAATTTGAAATAGACGCATAGATCAGTAACACATTGATCTAAAACATGGATAATTGACTGAGAAAGTTATTTAACGAAAACAAAAGTAATTTATTTTAATATAAACGAATAATTTAATGTTATATTTAAAAATAATACATTCTATAAAAGAAAGAGTACTAATGAAAGCGACAATATCAAAGTTATAGAGACAACTATGCAACATTAGATGGATATAATTCAATTTAGAGTTAGTCAGGGACGGCGGGAGATTTTGCGGGGTCGAGGAAAAAGTTATTATGGAGTCCAAATATATTTTCAAAATAGAATGTTTGCTAACTCTTGTTCTATGACAATATCAAAATTTTAGAGGCAGTGAAACAATAGTTAAAATGTTATGCAAACAAAATCTTATGTATTGCTAATTATCGTATTATATCGTCAAAATTAATTTTGTGAGATCCGCGGAATATCGCAATAGAACTTTTATTTTATTGTTCTTTTTATAATTGTCATTTATTTCCGCTTTACATTATGATTGTATCGTATATTACATGTTACTCGATTATATTACTATAGCAATTTATAACTAGTTATATTAGCAAATTTTTCCGCTTTACATTATGATTGTATCGCATATTACATGTTACTCGATTATATTACTATAGCAATTTATAACCAGTTATATTAACAAATTTTATTATTTTGTCAATGGTATTATTATATCATTTAACTTTGTATAATTTTATCATCTTTTGTATAATTTTTATTAACATGTTAAAATCAACGAAACGAAATCTAGATTCCTTTAATCCCCCGATTGTCAATTATCGACCCCTTTAATTTAAAATAAATATAGATAAAACGGGTTGATAATCGCCTGGACCGTGAGAAAAGATGTTACAAAGTCGGATGGAGAACACGGAACTTCCTATCAACATATCAACAATGACAATATCGAGATGATGTTAATAACTGAATCATATGCTCCCCAAAGAAAGATAAAAGGAGAGGGGAAGTAAAGACACGTTGGTGAGTGACAAGGTCACAACATAGAGCAGAGAGAAGAGAAGTTGTCCTCTCTGAAAGAATCAGTTCCGACTCGTCCGAAACGTCCGACTCACCCAGCTATATAGTGTCAGAGGAGCGATGTGTCAACCCGTTCGCTACCGTTAGGTCCGATAAGCATAATCAGTCTTGCTCATGCATAATATAGTTCCTTTCCTTGATTTTTCTCTTCTTATGCTTATAATCAATTTACAGTTTAATCGTCTTCAAATAAATATGAGTTTATATACGAATTTGCCTGTGTACTCTTTCTTCCTTTAACCCGGATCCCGTGTGCCACATATCCACGCGGCCTTATTCGAAATTTATCCAAATTAATTGACTCATCTGCCAACACGTTGCGGATTCTTACAATTTTCTTTGCTAATTTTTGTCTTATAGATAACATGGCGATTCCCTCTAGTATTTCTTGATTCATAATCAATTACAAATAATTTTGTATTAATTTTAATTTCGAAAAACTACGTTCCGCAGAAGCAATAGATACAGGAATGCTTAGCATTACAGGGAGCTAATATCAACAGTTTTTCCGCTACATACCGTTACATTTAAATATCTACCAAGTAGGCCGGCGGAACGCGGTAAGAAGGTAAGCAAGGATGAAGGAACCGATACAAGGTTAGTTATATTAACCTGCCATATCCTCATGGGATATTCTGTATCTGGCGGCGGCCACTTATAGCGCCCATCACAGGCTGCCCAGCACCTATGATGGGGCCAACCGTATGGTTGAAGGATAGGGTTCAACTGGCTGGTCCGGACTCCTCCTAAAATCTGGAGGTGTGGGATCGGATTTGAACCCGGATCCTCCAGGATGGTAAGTCAAGCATCGATACAAGATTGGCGCAAAACAGTGCAAAATTAACAATACATTTTTGTTATAATCCGAATAATAATTATTAAGACTTGATTCATTATTTCTACAAAATAAGAAAATGTAAACATACCAAAATAAACAATCACTTCTTGAAATGCTATTTGTCAATTATAATTTCCGTTTGTTTTCTCTTACGATATTCTCAATTATTATCTTCTTATGCTGTGTTTTCGCATCACATAGCAACATGATATGAAACATATTTCATATCATTTTGCTATATGATGCAAAAACGGAACAGTCCCTTTTACTATTACTATCCACACCATTTACGTATATATGTAGGGGAAGGAGAGTTAATGGTATGCGGTGAGGAATAGGACACACCTTGATAATTTTAATTTTGCAAGTGCAGATGGCATCTCAGTTATATTGACATCAACTTCCTTGATCGACATATAGCGCCAACTCCATTAATATAGTGGCAGAGAATAGCGTCCATTTGCAGTGAGCTTATTTGGGTTAAATATTCTGATTTTGTATTCTTCCATCAATTCTTCTATCATAATCACGCAATTTACATTAAGGAAAATAAAAAAACCAGCCTTTTGATTTGTAAGGAAACAGTACATTGTTAATGAATGTACTAGGAGAAACGGTATATATAATTAGTTTTGCAAATTCCACATTTCTTCCCGCGCTGCAAGAGAAAACAGAAAACGCCCTACATCGGGGTAATGGTACGCAGACTCATGTCGGTGCGTCCCATTATTCAGATCCTTACGATGGCAATTACTTCCTCAGGAAGTAGGAAAGCAAGACAGGCCTTTGCAACACTTCCAAATTTTGGCATCTACACTGAGAAAACAACAGGTGGAAAAAGCGGAAACAAAGAAGAACAAAAGAAAAATTCTCTGGGGCTTTCGACGAAGAATCTATCCAAAGGCCTAAAGGCAAGATACAGAACAATAAGCCATTTCAAGAGAATAGTAGTTCTTCTGATGAAACTGACATTGAAAGTGAACTTTGTCAGGACGAAGAAACAGATTATAGTACTATGAAATTTTCAGCCTTTGGGCTGTCTCAAACCAATGACATATCTAAAGTTGGGCGGTAACAAACAGCTATAGTACCGGTGCATTCATTGTTTCTAGTGATTTCTCACCACAAAGACGTGAGAATGGAACTCCGTCGTTAAAATTTAATGAAGTGTACCTATATAGTGTTAAATCTTTGATATTATTAGTATATATTATCATAAAATCAAAAGTAATTTATTTTACTTGAATAATGCCTTTAATATAATTTTATATGAAAGATATTAGCCACAGATTTTAAACATGTATAATATCAATAATTACAAAAAATATTAGGATTATTCATTCCATAATAAGTAACGTAGGGTCTCTGCTAACTTTCTTAAATTTTTGAAACATAGTTTGAATATGCATAGAGATTTCAGAGAAAGTTAGGCAAAATTGCAGCAGAAGAAACTTATACCAGAAAGCCTCTGATGCCTCAAGCATCAGAGGCTTTCTGGTATAAGTTTACCTATGTAACACGAATTTAGTCGCGAATAATTTTAGACTCAAAACTGGTGTTTTGAGTCTAAAAATACGTAACACTCAGCATTCTGAATATTTGTAATCTTATTCATCATTTATTGTACTTTTTAGCAAATTTTTACTGTTAAATTTATTCTGATAATTTCAATTTTTTTAGATACTTCCTGTCATTCTAGGAGCAATATATTGCCCTTCTAATCAGTGATCAGGACATCAGAGTTAAAATAGATTGAATTTGGCAACTGAATATGAGAAAATGATATCTACCAAACAAATAACTTGTCCGACGTGTCTGATGAAGCCACTACTATCGGTAGCAAAGATTTTTGGTGTAAATGTCATATCAGACTGTGATTGCTATCCGAAGAATACTTACAGAAAACAATGGAATTTTCTCTATAATTTATATTTACATTTTATTGAAATATTTCTTTGGTCAGGATTTTTCTTCGTACTCGCAATATCTTTTTTTCAAACTGAATACTGTGATTTATTAGGAAAAATGTTCAGTAATGAAACAGCATTCTTCGTCAAAATAACCATTTTACTACTTGATTTGTTCATCGCTGTGTTGCATAGCACTATTGTCAGAATAAAATTACCTTTTGCTTTGGAGAAAAGCTCATATATTGGAGAAGAAGAAGAAAGACTTGGCGAATTACAATTATTAGCAAAAATAAGCATATTAGTCATTTTTGTATTACAGTTATCCATGATGACAATATTCCATATCATAGAATTTCCTATTGTAAAGCAGTGCAGTGGATCAAGTTATCAGGCATTTTTCCTTATTGTAGCTTTTAATTTATTTACAATTTTGTGTGTCGGAGAAATCTGTATTGTTATTTTGCAGATTATTTTTGTAGATAGAATAATCTTCAAGAGATTGCAAAGGCTATCAGAAGAATTCTGTTATATTAAAACCGATTTTAGGAATTTCAAAGAAAGGTTGAATGCATTGATAGATAAACATACTGAGATCTTGTTCTGTATTGAAAGTCTAAACGATACTTATCAGTACATGTTTCTCATATGTTACGGATTTGTAATCTATATAACTTGCTTCTGCTGCTGCACTGTCTTATTTAAAAAAATGAACTTTTTATTTAAAATAGTCTTTTATTTCTCATCAATGTGTTTAGCTGTTGGAACTATTATTTTTTCTTTCTTATTGTCCAGATTCACAAATGAGGTTAGTATTTATTATAAGTATTTGCATTTCTTTACATTGTTTTGAATTGAATTTACTCTCCAACAGATCTACGGACAATTTAATGATATACCCATTCTATCAATTAAAAATCTGTCGTTAGAAGAGAAGATGAAAGTAAGTACTTTATAACTGCTAAAACTTTATTTACAAATAAAACTATTTTTTATGAAAAATTATTAAATTAATGATCTTAATATATTTCAATTTGTGGTGAACTATATTAGGCCTAGTATCATTATTATGTAATTTTCAATCTGATCCAGTTTTCAAGCAAATGTTTTATTACTTAATCTTTACATACCAGATACAGCATTCGCAAATTTATTTCAACCTTTTACAAACTGATTTAATCCTTTTTCAAATATATTTAAACTGGCGCGAATTTGTTTAAACTTTTTGCACGTACATACATTCAAACTTTCGGCTAGAACACTTTAACAAAATGGTAGAGAAAGGATAGTGAATAAACGAATATAATATTGATATATGAAAATAAACTTATTGATATTTTCAAATTAGTACAAATTTTTATGAGAAAAATATATACAGGTATTAATATACACAGTATTAAATTTAGTGCAGTGGTTGGCTAGTAGCTGCAGTTGATAACAAAAGAAATATGCCCATGATGTAATTGGCGCAATCCTGGGAAGTATTACTATATATAATGCATTTCTTATGGAAGACATACTTAATTTCATGTTCAAGAAGCTTCTCTCTGATTTTCATAAGAGTCATTCCAAGCTCTTTCTCAATAGCTGCTTCTATATATTAGGGGAATGACATTGGGATTAAGTAGTTCTGGCTTGTTCCCTCGTGGTCCATTGTTTAGCACTTCAAAATTATCCCTTATGTACTTTTTAATTATGCTTTCCCCCGTATTCTATTTTATACCTGATTTTGACGCCGCGTCCTGTATATATAAGTCGGTTTAAATTTTATACCCAAAGTCGCAGTCGGGGAACAAACGAACAGACTCGTGCAGTATAAGGCTCCTTTCACACTGCCAACGAGAATGACCAAAGACTCGGTTCTGTCGCTTCGTCAAGGTCGCTTATATGTTCACACTTGTTTCTGTTAGTCGTCGTCGTTGTCCTGAAACGGTCAGTGTCGCTAGTCGTTCTGATCTTGACCAAGATTCAAGATTTAGTCGTTATCATTCAACTTCGATAGTCAGGAAGAAGCATTTTTATAAAGCAAAATGGAGGAAATTGATTTCGGCCGTACGAGAGAGACTTTTTGACTGTAAGATGCTTTTCGTAAAGATTATCGGGATTTATTAATAATTTAATATTTTTTTTGTCGAAGGATTAATGTTAGCACAAATGGATCCATATTTGCTGATTATAAAAACAAACGTTTGCACATGCTCGATATAAATTATCGTAGTCGTCTTCGAACAGATGCGAACATCTTAGCGATAAGTTAAAATAAGTAGTCTGTTTTTGGTTGTTGTCTTTAGTCTTTGATCGTTGTCGTTAGTCTTTGGTCATTGTCGTCGGCAGTGTGAAAGGAGCCTAAAGCGTTCTTTTCCATCCATCGACTGTTTTGTTCAGTTTAAATAAATTTGTAAACAGTTTAAATAAATTTAAAAGGTTTAAACATATTTGTAAAAGGCTTAAATATATTTTCAAATGGGTTAAATAAATTTGCAAAAGGTTGAAATAAATGTGCAAATGCTATATATAATTTCCTGTGTAAAAACGCAGGAAATTATCATTTCAGTTAAATACGAAGAAATTTAATTAAACACAAAATTATATAATTTAATAATATATTTACGGAATACGTTACCAGAGGTAATATAACTTAATTCAAAATTTATTTAAAAAATAATAAACTTCTCATAGCAAAAGAGAAAAAAATATTGTGAAGTAAAAAAAATAAAATAAGGCTGTATCTATTAATAATTCCTTATGTGCGATTGTGGGCAATCCATTAAGTGAATAAGAAATTTTCATTTTTGCGTTCTTTTCTTATGATAATACATGTTTCTTGTATGAGAGTCGAGCAATAATTTTTAATTATTAAAGATAAGTGTGTTATTTTTCATATTGATAAAGAAATACGGAAATAAAAATAATAAATTAGTTTGTACAATTGCAAGATTTTTAAAATTCAATCGAAAGAGTAATTATCTTTTTAGGAAATAACTCCAGAGGATTCTTTCTTGCTGTTCAGGCTGTATTGCATTACTTATATGTTTTCATTATTTGTGTTATAGGTGGAAAACTTTATGAAAAGATTTTCTAAAATTCCCATTGGATTATCTGTTGGTGGATGCTTTCGAATAAAGAAAGATTTTGTCATCAAAGTAAGATTAGTAATACTGAATATATATTATTGTTACTATTTATACTAAAACAAATAATTTTCTTTTAGATCATGAGTTCGTTTGAATCCTTATATTCGGCACTTTCAGCATTGGCCGAAGAGAAACAGGTTAAACATTGCCTTCAAGAGAATTCTATATACTGATGATCCGATATTTACAAAGAAGAAATGTTGATGAACTGATAAATATGAAAAAGTAAAACTGATGTAATTCCTCGTTTATTGAAAGCTAGGATTGAGCATATGATTGATATGTTTAGGCTGTGATAGTTTCATTTTTTTTTTCTTGATTCTGTTAGTATTGATGCTAGAGATTACTCTACTATCTTTGTGAAGTCTCTTTGTAATAAGTTGATTTTTGTTATTATTTCACGAAGGAATTGGTTTGATGCTTATCTTTTATTTCGCACTCGTGATAATATTTTATATTTTGCATTATCAAACATAATTTTACTAACTACTGTATGGAACATCAACATGAACAAAACATTGTGATCGCTTCAATATAATTGGACCAATGGCATTATGATATGCAGGTCAAATTACTCATGCATTCTTTTGCATTATCAAACATAATTTTACTAACTACTGTATGGAACATCAACATGAACAAAACAAACGGGTTTGATCGCTACAATATATTAATAATTGGACCAATGGCATTATGATATGCAGGTCAATATAAAATAATTTATGCCTGAATATAAAATAATTTTCTGGTATATAAAGTACTTTAAACTTATTGTATTATAAATATTTATGATAATGTTTCTCCACTGTCTATCGTACGGCACTATGTAATCCTATTTTTTCATCACAAATGTCGATTGCAAATCAATAAAAAATATTATTCATTAATCATACCCAAAATCATTTTCACTGAAAAATCCACCAAAAGCAGATAATATTGGAACAATTCCGTATGAGTGGATTCTTACTTAATCAAAATATCTTGAATATATAGGCAATGCTTTCAATAATTTATAAAAGTCAAATATAAAACACACATATATTTCACTGTACTTTATATAATTCGATAAACAAGAATTGAAAGCAAGAAATTTCTTTCAATTTTCATGACTTTTGAATTAACATTTCATTTTGAAATCGATACTATACGAATGGCGTTAATAGAGGAATTAACTACCGAAAATCAAATGGATAATGATTCTGATTATGAGTACAACCATGGATAATAAAAGAATTTATATGTAATGTAAATTTTTCTAATATGTATTTACAATATACCTGCAATATTTTATATTATTATTTTTAATCTTAATTACTAATATTTTAAAAAATATTACAAATTTGGATTGAAAAGTTCATAGCAATATTTGATGGTTCTTGTGAAAATGAACAATTTTTACCGACAAAATGGTAATTTTACAACACAAATATTAATAAATTCCTTTCATTTAAAATTGGAAAGTATGGAGAATCGTTTGAACTGCATTTCAATGGCAAAATTCCGTAAGTCACTTTTTCTATAAACTCATTTCCGTTTCTATGTACTCGTACGTAATATGTATAAAGTATGTTATTGTTTTAACGAGATTATAGACACGAAATTGTTTTTAATTTTTGAAATTTTTAAATGATTATATTCAGTTTTTTAATTCTGGTTCGAAAACGAATTAAAAATTTCTTGTATTCTATTGTAAAATGCTGATGATGGTTATACGATAACTGAAAACGTTCCAATAAAAGAGTTTTTGTGGTGATATTCAACTGCTTCCTAGTGCTGTTATTTTAAAAGTAGTTCTAAGTAATTGACCAATATTATCATCTGTTTTGTTTTACACCTCGTATATTTTCAATGGGAAACGGATTCAGTTCTGGGTCCTTATGATTGAAATAGAAAGCATATCCATTTAGCTAATGCAACCAATCTCGTGATGGAATTGATCATAAAATAATGGATGGGGATTCATAAATCTTAGAGCTGAATCCAATATAAAAAAATCTGATATATGGCTGAAATTGAATCTGGATCCTCTATTGTAAACCCTAATATTTTATGATATAATCATCCAATAGATAAATAGTGAGGATTAGTTTTCTGTGAATATTATAAAATGGCATTTTCATTGAATTCAAATTCTTTTGTTTTCTTTGTATTTTGATGAAACATGTCACTACCTTACTATATCATTTCTTTTTAATTAATGCTAGTACTGAATTAGTGTGGAAATATTTTCTTGAAAAAAATACTTTACAAAATTGCTAAACCACATTGATATCAATTCTTGGAGATATATTAAGTCTTTCCAATTTTTATGCTGCTTTATATTCAAAGACTACTAAATAACATTGACATTACATTCCTAAGTAACTTTTACATCATTTTCTAATCAGTGATTACTAAGCAGCAAGTCATTCCAGTACCTATTTTAAAGTACTCATACCCTGGTGGGAGTATGTCTCAGAGAAACTGAAATGTCTTGCTGCTCGGGTCAATAGGGCAAGACTGAAAAATCTGGAGGGGTGAGACCTAAAATTGAAACTGGAATCTTCCAAGATGGTGAGTAACTGTTTTACTTTTAGGCCATCTTGAGGGATGAGGGATTGACAGGTTGGACTCAGCTCTCTTTAAATGCATGTGCAGATAGAGGATCTGGAATTGAACTTAAATATTTCAGATAGTAAATGACAGCATGTTGTTCTGTACAAATGAAAGTTTTTATAATGTTTTTATGCTGGAAACTGGCTTCTTCATTAGGATTTCTAAGAAAACTCCATTATTTAGGTTGTCTTAATATTTAATACTAATTATAGAAGTTATTTTGTCATCATTTATATAATCAGATGCTTTTTGAATTTATTTTAGTAAAAAAATGGTTGCCATTTATTGGGCTCATAAAGGCATAATTTTTTAATGGAAATTAATGGCAACTTAGACTCTGACTTATGAGTTCAGTATATGAGCAATTTCCAGGAAAGCTTTAGTCTTATAAACTGGGATTAATTTTATTATTCATTGGAAACTGAATATAACAAAACCATTATATCATAGTCATTACATTATAAATATTTTTTTGACATAGTGATGTCATATTTAAAACTCCATGACTTTTCAAAAAAGTATCATTCCAATCCTTAATAATAATCCAGTGTTATATTGTCCCCAATAATTGAAGGACTTATTAACACTCAAATTTAAATCAAAATCTGAAGGATTAAATTAATATTTTCATTGCTATCTCAACACCCAAGAGAAATTTTATCATGTTATTTACTGCAGTGTCTATGACCATGCTGCCAAATTTTCTTGGCCTCATTTTATAGGGAGTTATGCCATATATAGACAGGTATTTAGATATTATAGATTTATATTATAAATCTATTTTATTGTATCGAAAATCTATAAATTATTCATGATGATCATACAAAACAATATTTGAATTAATATTAAATTCTTATTTTGTTTTACTTTAGTCAGTCAGTCATATCTTTTTTTGTTAATTTTTTAAGAATTTCTTATTTTGAAGGCAAAAAATTTTATATTAAAACTTACAGACTAACATAAATAACTAATGTTACTTAAATTAGCCCGAATACAGATAGTCCTTGACTTATGATGGGGACTTCTGTTCCAATGTTTTCATTATGATGCTAGTCAAGGACTTTTTTAATTTTTGATTTGTTTTTCTGTTTTAATATTTTCATAAATTATGTTTCTGTTTAATTTAAAACAGTTAAATTTAAAGCTTTCGTCACCTTTTTTTACATTGGCATTTTTACCAGTAGTAGTATTTGTCTTACTAGACATGACAGAGTTACGACAAGATATAGTAACAAGACTTTGTTTGCCAACTAATGGCAATGCTGCGAAGCATATACAAAAGCAATGTGCGCACACACGCACACACAAAAGCACGCGCGCACACACACACACACACACACACACACACACACACACACACACACACACACACACACGCACACACAAAAGCACGCACACGCACACACAAAAGCACGCACACGCACACACAAAAGCACGCACACGCACACACAAAAGCACGCGCACACACACACACACACACACAAGCAGCAAAGTTGAATTAGAGAATTTTTAGTAAAAATTTTTGGCTGTCATAAGTCAAGTCGTCATATATCAAGGGCCACCTGTATAAGTGACATTTAGAGACTGAAAGTTGTAAACATTCAGAGATACATCATGATAGGTTAGAAATCAATAAATCCTTCTAATGCTGTTATTTTAAAAGATTAATGTAAAAAAGCAGTTAGTTAAATATTTATATACTTAGAACTACTTGAAAGTTTCAGAGTTCATATAATATCAAGATTCATATTCAGCACTAGATAACAATAATAAAAACATTAAAACATTTATTCATTAAGAAACATTTTCAATTTAAATAAATCATCTTCAGCTATAATCAACAAAATTGCAGAATACATTTAATGTAAGTTACAGAACCTGTACATTGTAGAATATAAAAAAAATTCAAAATTTTAATTTTTAATCTTTTAAATTTTTTGTATTCAAAAAATAAAAAAATTTAAAATTTAAAGGTTCTTTTTGTGAGCCTGTGGCACTTGTCTATGCCTACTCAAAGAGATAACGTTCTCATGTCTAAATAGGTGTATTTATTTTTATATTTAGTCAAATGAATATTTCATATAAAAGATGTGAAAACAGGAACAGACAAGAAGTGCCTTCTTGCAGCCACTTAGTTAAACCCAGTGTTAAACTTGTTTTAAACTATAACCAATAATGATAGCAATACACATAAGGATAAATTAATCTAAAAATTGCATAGGAAATTGAATAAACAGTTTTAAACAGAGCTAAATGATGTATGCCACTAAGCAGCAGCAAGAATTTTTAATAAGTAGGTATGCTATACAGACTCAGACATCAATATGTTAATACATGGCAAAAGAAATGATTTAAACAATCAGACTTGAAAAATTCATAAATGAACAATTCCATTTATCATTATATGGCAAAATTAAATCCTCAAATCACTTTTTAGCACAGTTTGAAAGAAATGGATTAACACACAGAAAATCTAACGCATTCATATTTGGCACAAAACTGCATTTGATAAGGCAAATTTTGAATCTATATTATGATACATATTTCACAAATGGGAATTTAACAGACATCAATCTATAATTTTGTGTATCATTTTTATAAGAAAATCTTGGCACTGTAATCTGAAGTCCCTTTTCTGAAGTTCTGAATCCACTTCTTGCAAAGGAACTTCCAGCAGTTATTCCTATGTTACAATAGTTATTTTATCAAGAATGTCAATTTTCAACAATTAATGCTGCATTGCTGCTGATGCATTCAATACTTGATGTTTTATAAATCTGCTCATTAATTGATTAATTATACTACATAAACTTTCATACAAAAAAGACATTACAAGATTTGCTATCTGGAAAGTTTTAAGAAAGAATCAAACACAGTAGTTACTGAGAAGAAATTTTTTTTTTGTTAAAAGTAACTTGATTTTACAGATTTCCTTAATCTGGCAGTAACAACATGAAACACGATTAAAAGTGATAAAATGAAAATTAGCATGAGGACTAACTGACTTTTAATTATGCAGAATTTTGGCAAGATTCGAGATTACCTGCCACGAATTTTCAGTGTTATGCCATATACACTATCCAGGTATAATTATGAGGTGACAGATTGGACAGCTACACAGTACAAAGACTTGACCTCAGTATGTCACACTACTGATAACAAACTCCTTGACTGATAGACATGAAAACTTGTGGCAAGTAATCTTGAATCCTACCAAATTTTCACAGTTTCTGTTAAAATAAATTTTCTGAATGTATAAAACCTTATTTTTTGGAAAAGTATCTATTTTCAAATGCGAAAAAAGTTTTTTAACTAATTTATTGATTTTTACTGAAGTTTTAATACGATATCTTTGTATCAAAATTATATAAACAAACAGAGTATCATATTTCATTCAATCATAAATCTTTTTCCAAAGTCAAAACAAACGCAGTTCATGTTTAATTTTTAAACAGACAGGTTGCTTTTATTACCTGGAATAGTTAAAGCTTATTCTGAGGTGGTGCACAAGTAGGGAGGCATATGAATAAGGTCAATAAAACCTGACAGCAAGAAGCATAAATATAATTGATCTTTAAAGGATTCTAAATCGATTATTATATAAAATTTTACTTCATATTCTAATTCTTTTTTTAATATTCTCTGATATGTTTACTTAGTTTTATTGTTGCACTTCCCATCTGAGAAGATAATTTTTTTACAATTATTTTTAATCACATTTATAATATGCAAATTATGACAATAAATAGAATCTAATTTCTCTCTGTCTTAACAACTAATGAAACAAAATAATTTGTTCATTTTCTTAAAGGGAAAGATTGAAAGCTTAGTAATCACTATACAGTAAAACCTCGTTTTTACGGACCTTGATTTTACAGACTTCGGATTTTACAGACACCATTCCAAAAAATAAAATAAATAATAATAATACAATATTTGCATAAACTGTCTATAGTATAGCTACATCCAGCATTTCTTATCTGCACTGGTGCGTGTAAAATAAAGCACTCATTTATTACATAATGCATCATTTTTATTTTAACAACTTATTTAGATTTAATATATATGTACAATAATTTAATTTAATTTAAAATACTTCATGTAAAATAATACAGTTTTTAGGCATAAGTCACATTAATTAGTACAGCAGGCATAAGTCACATTAATTAGTACAGGTATGTTGAAAATGCTAATTAATGTTTATAAAAAATGAGTACAGGTATGTTGAAAATGCTAATTAATGTTTATAAAAAACTTTTACTTCGATTTTATGGACTTTCCGATTTTACGGACTAGTCTTGCCCCCTAAAGTCCGTAAAATCGAGGTTTTACTGTATATTGCAATACTGGGATCAGAATTTATGACATATGCATATGTCATTTCCAGTTATAAAATAATATTCCTTTCTTCAAGTATTGTTTATTATCTACCTTCTATTTATTTATTTTATAATTGCATTATTATTTGTTAAGCAATTTTCATTCTGCATTTTTGTGAAATTATTTCAAAAGTTTTTAGTATTTATAAAATAAAAGCATAGCTGTGTGTCAAAACATCTTAAACCATTATTTAAAGTGGATAAATGACTTAAATAAAAATCTAAAATTAGATAAACAATATATTGAAGTATAATAAAAATGAATAAATTTATCTAAAGTTTCTCTTGTAAATGTGAATAAAAATATGTATATATTTTTATTAATATATTTAATAAAAGTATGTATATATATGATACATACTGCAAAGCATTGCAAAACTGGCAACTAAAGTGCTATGAAATGATAATCTATTTTTAGAAATGAATAATCATCAAAACAAACAGTTTGAATATGGCAAGTGATAAAGCATGGAAATTTCAAATGGCAAAATTTTTTTCTTGGCTCCTTTCCATATATTGCAAAATTTCTGAATGCTACAGGAAAGACCTAATGATTTAATTAAATTCTAATATTTCCAAGTTTTTAAAAAAATTCTTTAATATTTGTATTTACAGTCAAACCCCCAATAAGACGCCATCATCCATTTGGAGATGATTTTGGCAGCTAATCAAAGTTGGTGGTTTATCAAAAACGTTAGTATAGAAATGAAAATGAACTCTGAATTTATTAAATTTAATAAAATTCAGTACATTTATATTTAGCATCCAAACTTAACATTTCTATAAAACTGTATACTTTACAGTATAATATACTTATTGTACATATACAGTACAGTACTATAAACAAAACATGTCCATCTGCTGTTCTGATCCTGATGTACATTGTGTTTTATTCAAAGTAGATACTTTGAGTTCTCTGTAAACACAATGTACTAACTTACTGTACAGTATCTATATTTGTTCAGTACAGAATAAACAATAGAAACAATCTAGTTCTTATGATCTTAAAACTTTCTATAACCTAGGTATGAATCAGGCTTAAAGAGCCACATGATTAATCGTTAACTCCAACTCTCCCACCTGCTGATTACAAATGAATCCAGAGAGTTTTTAATACTGTATATACAGTATTGAGGAACTTCAGGATGTAAGTCACCTTACATGCTCCTGGTGGATTAACAAGGACAAATAAAAAAATAAAAGAAATATTTGTTTAGACGGTTAGTTCTATTGGTGGATGGAGTCTTATTGGAGTTTGCCTATTCCATTAACATAGGGAAGATCCATTCCGTCAAATTTCTTGGCAGTTAGCAAGGGTGGCGGCCTTAAAGGGGAGCATCTTATCAGGGTTTGACTGTATATATAATTTTTTTTTTGCATAGCAGAGAAGAATTCTGCTCTTTATCACTCTCAGGTTTAATTTTCTCAACTATAGCTTTGTGAGGAAGTTTAGAGTTCTCAACATAATTTTTTTAGGATGAGAAATATTTATGAAAACCTTTCAGTAAAAAGTATATATTGTAGACACCTAATTTCACAAAATTTTAAAAGAAAAATTGAGCAACTAGTAATGGTAATTAAATCTGCTCATCAAGCAGCACTGTCTTTAAATAGTTAATACAATACTAAAAATGCTATTCAGATTCCATTCTGTTGTTTTCTATCCTGTTCTGAAATCTCCATATACAACATATTGGGTTGGCAAATAAATACAGTGAAGTTTTCTAAGTAAATAACACAAACTTTTTGATATTAAACAACAACCTTATTTAACAATGTATTTATTATTTTGATCCACTGTTTTTTGCCATCTTTGCAGCAACTTCATAATTCTGTGCTCAAAAAAGGCCTTGTCTTTTCTGGCAAAAAACTGATCTAGGTACCATTTGATATCATCAGAATCAAAGATTTTTCCTCTTAAAGTATTATGAAAAGAGTAAAGCAAGTGAAAGTCTGATGATGCAAGGTCTTGTGAATAAGGAGGATGTGGTAACACATTCCATCCCAACTGCAACAATTTCTGGCGAGTCTCCAATGATGAATGTGATCAGGTGTTATGATGAAAGAAAACTCCTTTGTGATTCACTAATTTTGGATGTTTTTGATAAATGGCATTACATAATTTATCCAGTTGTCAATAGTATACACTCAAATTAATTGTTTCATTCCTTGATAGCAGTTCAAAAAACATGATGCCTTTCCAATCCCATCAAATTGACAACACAACCTTCCTTTGATGAAGCTCTGCTTTTGAACTGCTTTGGGCTGGTTCATCATGCTTGTTCCACAATTTTTTCTGCTTGATGTTACTGTAAATGAACCATTTTTCATTGCCTGTTATCATACATATCAAAACGGATTATTTTCCTCACATTTCAAAAGTGAATTACATATGGTAATATGTTTAACCAGATGAATTTCTTTAAGTTGGTATGGTACCCAAGCATTGAGTTTACTCATATATTCAAGTGCGTTTAAATGATTTTTCACACCTGATTTTGATATGTTTAGAATTTCTGCAATGTCTAGTGTTGTGTAGTGATGATTTGCATTGACTAATGTCTTTATTTTGTTGCTATCAGTCTCCATTGGTCTTCCTGAAAATGGTGCATTTTTAATGTTGAAATTGCCAGAATGAAATTTGGCAAACCACTTTTGATACACATGTTCCAATAAAGAATCTTCACCATAAACATCACATATCTTTTTATGTGCTTGCATTACATTTTTTCCTTTAAAATAAACAAAATATGTCGAAAATGCTCATTTTAATTTTCCATTTTTAAATTAACATGCAATAAAATATACTTAACCAATTTGCACATAATTTTTTGAAAAAGTAAACTTGAAATATCTCTGTCAAATGGATGAATGGTCTCAGGATTGAATTGAAGTTATTTATATTTCACAATGCCTACAGCCACTGTCAGCAAAACCACATGGACTTATTGGCCAATCAAATATAAACCACAAAAGCAAATGTGTATTATTTCACAAGACTCTTGTAACTTCCTTATAACTTTAGGTTTACATTAGAACCATCCAAGATAACTGAAGCAATTTTATTTCTGTTCATTTCTGATACACCTTCAAAAAAATTTTCTTTAAGTTCTTCAACAGTAAGGTATGGCCCATGAAAATTGAATTTAGATATCTTGTACTAACTTCATTTTTCTCATTCATCCAGAATGTTATATACAGATCCATTTAGTTTCTCGGTGAGATAGTATTTAAAGCTTCTTCAAAACGTAGCAAATTCAGTCCTAGATAATTCTGAAAGCAAATTATTTTTAAAAATCAGGTGTAATTCTAAATGGTACTACATAGAAAAATTTGTATATTCTGCTGTTAAAGCTTGGCTATTTCACTATCAGGGAAAGTGCATTTAAAAATACTTGATGCATTATTGAAAGCATTATAAAAACTATGTGAATATATAATCTTCATTGCCCAAATAATTTCAGCTTCTAAATCTTTTCCTTAGATAAGAAGTTCATCACAGAAACAGTTTTGCAGAGGTTGATGGTAATTCAGATAATTCTTCTGACAGAATATGTGATTGTACATCTTTTACAACAAAATTTTGTGTCAGTTGATTTCTTATAAATATTTAGAATAACTATATTTTCTACTGGATTCATTACTATTGCCTGCTAACACATATTACTAAAACTAAAAGTTCTTGAACAAAAATACATCAAACTCTATAAGGTCATTCAGTGGAATCCATGAAACTGTTGTAGCCATGGACTCCACTGAGGGTTGATTTTAGCATCTGCAAAATCAAGACTGAAGACAGTCTTTTTGGAACTCATCTTTAACCATTTAAAATATCCTTACATAGAAAAAAGTCTTGCAGACTTTGTAGAATAAATTATTTGCACAATTGGAAGTTTCATATTGAGTTGAAGTAGTATTACTTATCTTGTATGATACAAAAGTTTTTAATGATAAGTTATTTTTCAAATGATTATAATCAGGGATGGACTGGGACATATTTTCAGTTCTGGCATTATCCTGACAGTGGCCTACTAATTAGACTTGTTATTAGGACAATTTGCCGCACAGATATATTGTCGCCAGGACATTTTGCCGTAAGATATAGAAAAAAATAAAAAACAGACAAGAGTATTTCAAAAAAATTAACTAATAGAGTGCATAATAAAATAAAAATAGGACAGGTCCAAGTTAACCTCCTCACAACTGTATATACAATGTCAAAGAAAGCTCTTATATTGAGGATGGAAAATTGGATAAGCAATGTTTTTTGATGTTTGGAGCAAACCATTCATTTGATTTCAATGTATTTTTTTAAATATTCAGAATAACATCCTGAAGACAGAAGAATATTTTCAATTACAAATATCTCTTACAGTTTTAGATGAAATTTCAATGTCTTAATTTGTATATTCAAAGTCACTCTGACCAGACCTTCTGAATGGCCACACATAATTTTATAATGTTTGTATTAATAAATTCTGCATAAATCTAATTATTTGTGATTTATTGGGGATGCAAGAAACTTTTGATTCATCTTGTATATCATTAGAACTCTTAGAGTCAAAATAATATTATAAACCCTGTGCAGTTTCATAATATTTTCATCTGATCTACTTGATTGCAATGTATAAAAAAATTGCAATCAATTTTATAAAAAAATTTATAAAAAGCTAAAAAATTGCCAAAAGTCATTGTTTATTTTTTTTTATAGCAAACCAAAGAATAAGATGCCAATAAAAAACTTGGAATACAACAAAACTGCCAAAATTGGGTTATATAAAAAATTCCACTTGATATGTTCTAAGTGTGTCCTTAAAATTTCATAACAATACATTAATTATTTTGATCGTCTTTTGGCCCTATGATTACTTCAAATCAATAAGCCAAGAGGCTAAGTCATATAGTTTATCTGCATGATTTCTATTAACCTTATACTTCAAAAGAAAAAGTATCTGCAATTAACCAGAAAATAATACTTAAAAAGACATACAAAATTTACAACATGTAATTCAATAAATTATACAAAAATCATTAATTTTATTGCAAATTTTAAATAATTTTATTATTGTAGATGCTGCCTTATTGTGATGTAGGTATATTTATGATGACATTTAAACAAACAAAGCCAAAACAATCTCTGGTTTCTAACCCATGCAGCAGTTTGCTTCCCAAGAAGAGTTCCAATTTGAAAATGAAATTTCATTATCATTGTTTGTCAATATAAACAAAATTATAAATCCTTATCTGAAAATTGATATAAAAAAACTTCAGAATCAAGTGATATAATATCAGGGTGCATAACCTATAATTTTAGCATAATTCTATATCAAAGGAAGTTATTTTCAGATAATTAAACAAAATTATAATTTAATTTCTAAATAATTCTTGATATCTTCATTTCAAATTTATTAACAATTATTTATTGATATAGTCTCCATAGAACTGAAGTATGAAAAATTAAATTTTTATATCTTCTCTTTTTTTTATGGGATGAAATTGTTATAAATTATTATGAAAAACAAATAAACAGAAACAAATGCTGTATGCATTACTAGAAATAATTTTGGGAAGGATAAAACTTTTGTAATATAGAAGACTTACCTATACATGTAACTTTGTCATCACTCAGTCTCATTCCATTTGGACAAGAGCATATGTATGATCCTTTGATATTTGTGCAAAAATGGCTGCAGTTTCCATTATTGTTTAAACATTCATCAATATCTAAAATAATTTTGCAAATATAATTATTAAACATATTTTATAGCAAGTTAATAAATAATAATGAATAGTTAAATATTCATATTATATTTTTGGATTGCATATTATTATTATAAATAATTTTTAATATTAATATTAGGACTGACATATTTTAATTAGTCATATTTTAAAGCTAATTAATTAAAGTTTAAAACTTATTTATGATTAATAAATCAATAGATAGTCTATTAACTGCATTAATGCAAATGAAAAGTATACTAGTCTCTTATAATCTATAAAAAACCAGCATAGATACAATCCTGGCATCCTGGGTTGGTATCAGCCTATGTTAAATTGATCATCATTCTCATAACCTGTGGTATGTTCATTACCATTCTTTTTCTTGATGAGTTTGAAAACTTCGGACATCAAAGAAGAGGTATTTAAATAAACCTAAATTATCAAGCCAAATTTTAGCCCTTGAAACCATAACAGAAAAACCTAAATTATCAAGCCAAATTTTAGCCCTTGAAACTGGTAACGGAATAATTTTAATGATTTGAAATAATTTGGAACTAATTAGCGCCTCTTCGTAATTAGAATAATTATTAATTTTACAAATCAATGAGTGGCACCATCTAATAATTAATAATTGAACTAGAATTTTTAATTAATTTATCAGAAGAAAAATCTTCGGATAGATTCATTCTTCGGAAGAATCAATCTGCTTGTTGGCCTCAGTGGTCTAGCGGTTATGACGTTGGGACGTTAGCCCAAAGGTCCCCGGTTCGATCCCGGGCCGAGGCAGATTTTTTCTTCTGATAAATTAATTAAAAATTCTAGTTCAATTATTAATTATTAGATGGCGCCACTCATTGATTTGTAAAATTAATAATTATTCTAATTACGAGATGGTGCTAACATTAGTTCAAATTATTTCAAATCATTAAAATTATTCCATTACGGTTTCAAAGGCTAAAATTTGGCTGGATTATTTAGGTTTATTTGGATATAGTTCCCTTGAAGTTATTATTTAAAAGTTGAAGAGGTATTTATTATTTCTGGCTCTTTTCTTGAATACAAATTTAATTGTTGGTTCTTAATTATCTAACAAGTAAGATACATTTGTTATATTAAACTAAATTGTTGGCAACATTCTTTTGATCCATCTTTGGGAATGGAAAAATTCAGGATTCCAAGACTTCTTAACTAACGTGTAAGTCTCTAATAGTAAAATGCTTTTTTTCTTAATTAATCTATCCAATGAGTTTTAAAGCATCACTTGGTATAGGGTACTTTTTCTTAATTAATTTATCCAATGAATTTTAAAGCATCACTTGGTATAGTGCAGCTGACAGCAATGCCAATCTTGATCACTTTAATAGATTTTACTAGAATGTTTAACTTTATATCAGATAAATCCATAAGTTTATGCATATTTTCTTAATGCTATTTGTTGTGAAATCATTGCTTGACTAGTTTAAATATAAATATTTATATGAGATTATTTTGTTTAGAAGACATAGTTGATCAATCTATCATCATCTTTCATGAAGATTTGACAAGAATAAAAATTTTAAAAAGTGAACATTGATGATTAGTACAAACAGCATATTTTATAGGTTTTGTTCTTGAATAGTGAAACCACAACTTATGTAATTAAAAACTAAATACAATTCATAATGAGAATGTCATTTATGTAAAAGATTGCTTAGAATAGTTTCAAAGATTTTGGAGATGAGCAAAGCACATAAAGGACAATCTCATTCTAGATATACTATACCCATACCTCACTTTACAGCCTAGATATGTTCCAGAAAAGTTGGCCATAAAGCAAAACGCCATATAACAAATCAATTATTTTGATACAAATTCAATTGAATCTGTTTCAATTTTTTATAAAATAATATAGTTTTTAATTCATATTTTTATTCTTTCTATTTCCTATAAAAATGCTTACATAAAAATAAAAGTACAAAACAAGTAATAATAAACAGAAATTCAAAAAATAAACATAAATTATACAGTAGAAGCTGCTTATTGTAATCTCAGATATTGTCATCAAACGCTTAATGTTATCAAAATTTATGGTATTGAAAAAATGCATTATGAAAACTCCGTTTATAATAATCAGAATTTCGGTTATCATCATCAAAATCGATACAACCACTAATACCGTATTTAAAACTAAAAACAAATATTGCAGATAATACTAAAATATTGGTTAAATCTATTAAAATAAACAACATTATTTGTTAATCGTCCATTTATTGTTTCGTTTTCACTGAAATTTAGATTAAAAACGAGAAAATACATAGATAAAAACTTCTCCATTTAATAACTAATGTAAACTTCTTACTTTAGTTAATGAAAACACAACTCAAAAGCCAAATAGTAAGAAAAACCGTTTAATCAAAAACGTTTTCGGCTATCCACGTAGCCTGCCTCAGTTATAATACACAGATCAGAGAAGTTTCTCTCCCTCATCATACAAAGTCAGGAACCAATTAGTGACCAGTTCCTTAACATCACAAACTCCAGTTGGACAGTCACCAATCAAATACATTAATACGAAAACCCGACAAAACGTTTACAACTAACATTACGATAAAACATTTTACATATAAACCATATATAGTACATTGCCTGGTGTATGGACCGGATGAAGGGTTATTCGTATAAATAATATTATTTAATTGATAATAATATATAATAATGATATTTATGAAACTCATTAACAATATTATGAATTTTTAAATAGTGTATATTTCATTCAGAAAATTAAAATTTTAAATATGATGAAATTTTATTTTCCGATTTCACATTTCATCCTAGAGACAATTCTCATGTAACCAGCAGTATGGATATCGAAACTATAACAGATTTTATGAAATTTTTTTATAATAGTGTAAGATTCTGAATTGACTACTGCAAAATGATAGCTATAAACAAGTGATTTATTCTTTATGTTTAAATATTAGCAAATGCTATTTTTCTGCAAAAATTTGGCATGAATGATATATTAAGTTATAGTTGACAGTCTAAGTGTTTTAACAGTAAAACAATAGAACTGTTTCTAAAAACTATAATATAGTTTTCTATACTTTATTTCTATAATCAATAATGTATATTACACATTATTGATTATAAAAATAAAGTAAGTAAAAAGAAGTATACAATTTCTGCATATCATAAAAATCAAACGAGACATTTTAGAACATTTCGCTTTCATTATCCGATAGAACGGTTCTTATAATTTTGTGGACATTTCACAGACACTCAAACGGCCGTATTCTCAATGACAAATTAATTCTCAGATCAAGATCACTCCTATTTTTCGTACTCTGAATAACAAATTCCGTGAATTAATCTCCATCTGCGAGAGGTTATTTAACCCCTCCCCGATAGAAGAGGTTAAATAACCCCTGGGTAGTTGAAGATTAATTCATGAAATTTGTTGTGGCAAATACGAAAAATAGAAGTGATCTTGATCTGAGAATTAATTCGTCATTGAGAATACGGCCAAAAATGTGCTGAGCAAAACAAACAACGGATAGATAATAAGATGATATTCCAATTTATGGTAAACATTGTAAACAACGTTTGAATGAAACATTGAACGATTCCTGAGCGATCCGTTGGCAGTTATAGTTGAGTGCTTTGACTAAAATGTTCAATACCCAGATACATCATTATGAAACTCGATGGCAAAGGCAAAGCCAAACCTTATCTATATAATAATCGTTCAGTCTATAAGCCGCTAATCAGTGTTTACAAGTTCGTTTATCAAAAACTCCAGAAATGAGCCCAATTGTCCTTCTGGTGAAGATTGATAATTAAAAACTATTTTTGAGCCCAATTGTCCTTCTGGTGAAGATTGATAATTAAAAACTGTTTTTATGAACAATTCATTTTATTAATGTTAATGTTTTGTAAAAATATAATAAATAAATGATATTTTCATTATTTTTAGGACATTTTAAAGAGTTTCATCTGTATTTTTAATATTTACTATGGCTATGGGGAGGAGCCGAAACGAATTAATCAATTTCCAATTAAATCTTATGGGGAATTGCGCCTTGGATAACGACGGTTTTAGTTAACAACATTTAACAGGGTACCACTGTATATCTAATTTTCTGTAAACTGAAATAATATGCTTATAATGTAACGGCAAAATAATTATATATCTGACTTATTAAAATGTTGAAATTAAATTTTATCCAATATGAGAGAACTAGCTAATAAACGATATGAAAGATTAAAAATGAATGAATTAGATATTAAAATTATCGATTTTATTATCTCGGTGAAGAAATTTAATTTTAACTTATTTTGTTGTTCTATCATACGATGTAATTTTTTCATGAAATTTTTGTTTGTACTGTACATATAACTAAAAAGGAAATTTTACATAAATCCAGCTAAACATTTTAACATGATCCAAAAGTTGCAATATAATCCAGATGTGAATTTCCTATACGGTTATGCGTAAAATTTTTGGTTTTACTGTTTTTAGGAATACACACTTTCGTTTAATTATAATCGTAATTATAATCAGAATTTAATTATTTTTGCCGTAATTTATAAGAAATTCGCAACTAAAATTACCTACCAAGGATTTATGCATACGAGAATGAATATGATAAAATTGTAGTAAATTATTATTGAAAATTCAAATTATTTTTCTTCGTATTACACACCAAATAAATATAGCATAAAATTATATTAATTTTATAGAGTGCTTATTAAATATTAATAATAATAATGTTAGTCAAAAAATTGTAGAATAAAAATCTATCGCTATAAGTAGAGCCATTTTCCCATTTTATATACAATTCTTTGTGGAAAACTTGTTGGTGTTCTAGAAAATAAATCATATTATTTTATTAAGTTGAAAAATATTTTAAATATTAATGAAAATTTAAAGGTATATGAAAATGCAATAAAAATTTATAAGTAATTTTATATTTCAATCGTAAATAACGATTTATAACCGAGAAATATAATTTTGGGTTATCAATATTTGTTGTCTTATAGTGAACTAATCGTACTTCAATATTTTCTTCTTCTCCCCTGGAGATTATGTAAGCGTATTTCCCCCAATCACTGGGTGCGGGACGGGAATCTCCGCCGGATGGTCTGGTATCCGTATTGTATTCCATCGCAGTCAATGGTGATGGACATGTTCATTACCAACAGTCCCGGTTCCAAATAGGGTCTCGCGAATGATCCCCAGTGACGGACAAGACAACTGCCAACTGGTACGAGGTGATCCCTTTTGGCTACTTTTACGCCACGTGGTCAAACGCTGGCTACATTCTTGTCCCATACTCACAGAGGCGTATTTCTCTATTTTTAAATTCAAAATAAGGGCAATTTAATTAAAATATGTTTCCTGTTTACAGAATTAATAATTTATTTATCCGTTTATTTACATTAGTAATTATAATTAGATTTATATTATAAATTATTTTTTGAATGACTTAAAATACCGAATAAAAAAGAAAAATATTTATTTCTTTATAAAGATTTGGGAATACTAGGCGGATCTACTTTGATTCCTGTCTTAGACCATGAAATAGTCCTCATCTTATTCATCTATAATTGTAAATCGGTGTTAAGTTTAGATTTTAGAAGAAAATCAGATAATATTGATTTCCAAGGTATCAGTTGTGAAATTGTTGCATCAAATATAATTTCTATAAGGAACGAATTAACCCAAATCTTAAATAAATTTACTAATCCATCATTTTCTTAATGCAATAATCATTCGTACATTGCATTCGAATAAATTCGCTCAGCTACGCATAGCTCAGACTATTATCATCTGTTATGAGCTGAGTAATTTTTATGAATTAAGTAGATGGATCTAGAAAGTATAGCAAGACAATTGCGAAGATTCAAATATTCTATAAATGTTTTACATATTTATTTTTTAAATTAAAATCCTAAAAATATTGATATTAAGTTGGATTAGCAATATGGAATCGCTTCGTCTTTCCACTAGAAGACAGTAGATTTACCTCCTTTGAGCTAGGCTACGTTCCTAAACTCATTTACATATTTATTTTTTAAATTAAAATCCTAAAAATATTGATATTAAGTTGGATTAGCTTTATGGAATCGCTTCGTCTTTCCACTAGAAGACTGTAGATTTACCTCCTTTGAGCTAGGCTACGTTCCTAAACTGAACGTTTTCCTTAAAGCGGTTGCAACGACAAAAGTCGACGTTTTACCTCGTTTTCGAACAGTTTGTTGAATTCGTTGAAAAATGGTGTCGAAAGAAGTTTATTCAATAGCTTCTATACTACTTGGCGAACTAAATACTACTCCAGCTTCTCATAAGAAAGATAATGACATGATTATTCACTTATAAGCATGATATGAAAATAAAAATAGAAAACATTTTAATTTTTTCTATTTTTTATATTATGCTTATAAGTGAATAAATTTATAAATAATATATAAATTATAATTATATATATTAAATTTACCCTAATTTCTAAAGATAGTTGATATAAATCTGTTCCAATTTCTTTTTTCATTCCTTTATGACGTTTGCCATCTTTTATTTGTTTATTTCCATGATACCACGTAATTTCTGGATAAGGTTTAGCTTCTAAAACACATTCTAAAACAAGTGAATCTCCTTGTTGTTTAATTGTAGGTTTTTTAGGAAATCTAGGTGCTTTTCCAGGGAGTCTATAAGAAAGAATTAAATATGATAATAAATCAAAGCAATAGTTATTTATATAGTTTTTATCATATAAATATATAAAATGTTTACAGACATACATGTACATATGTATATATCTAAATGAATTCAAGTAATTCCCTAAGACTTAGAAAAATGAAAGTTGAAGATGTTATAGAGGGACCACTGAACTGGTTTGGAAAAAATATGGCAATTTGGAATTCCATTCAGAAAAGGAGGAAGGTAAATTGCTAATGTTTAATTTATGGCTTAAAAATTAATATTTCTTGATCATTTGAGTATTTTATGCTGAAAAATATCCCTTCACATATTGGAGGAAAATATTCTCATATGAACGTCATAAAAGTAGCATCCCACAACAGATTTTTAATGTTAATTCTACTTTGATGAAAATTAGTATAAGGAAGTTTTTGATTCACAGAGTACAAATCTGATAATAATTTTTTCAAATTAAAAATAGTGGATCCAATATGGTAGTCCAAAATTCATTTAGATATTTTAATTTAATCCGATTTTGTTGTGTTACCTGGAAATGCTATTGCTTTTCATCCAGAGGTTCTAGAATCAAATCCAGATTCTCTGGATGGAAAACGATTTCATTTCATCATCCTCCTCTGGGAGAAATGTTATTGTTATCCTTTAGAAAGTATTTGATTTCTAAGCCCTTGCTGTCAATGGCCATTGTCAACAGTCTCCTTCCACTGATGTGAGCAATCTATGGTAGTATTTTAATTTGCCCAATGAATAATCAATAGATTGAGTAGTAGTATATTTTGTTGAGAAAAAAGATAAAGGGACCAAGCTACCATAAATATTCACATCACTTGAAGAGCTATTGCTCACTTTTTTATGCTATAGATAGGCTTATATACTACTATTACATAAAATATAAATATCGGCCAATCCCGATTTATCAGATACCAATATACAAGAGACTGATTTTACGAGCAAATATAATTTATACCAAAAATTTGATTTATGAGTTTTACTCTGCTTTTACAAAAAATTTATAATGAACAAATATTTTAAAAGTGAATTAAGAGCACATTTTTCAATATAGAGAAATATAACTGTACTAATATCATCATCTGTCTTATTTTACGAGGGTAATTGAATAAGTAAGTTACAAATCGAAGTTGCGACCTTCATTTTTTAATTAAGTGCGGGAAACTGTCACTGCTAGATAGCAGCACTATCTAGTTTTATTGTGACGCACAACGATCGTTCTGCGCATGACTGTACAAGATGGCGGCGCCCCTGAGTACATGTACCACGATAGAACAGCGTGCCGTTGTGCGTTTTTTGTGGGCAAAACATATGGAAGCAAAGGATATCCACAAGGAAATGCTGCCCGTGTATGGTGAACATTGCCTGTCACGTCAGGCAATCCATAATTGGGTGCAGAAGTTCTTGGAAGGGCGGACAAGTATCGAAGACGAACATAGAGCTGGTCGGGCGGTGGAGATCGCCATGCCAGAAATGTCAAGTGGGAGGTCCTCCAACATCCACCTTACAGCCCGGACCTCGCCCCGAGCGATTTCCACTTGTTTGGCCCTTTGAAACATCATCTTTCGGGAGAACGCTTTCCTGACGATGAAGCGGTTGAAAGAGCAGTGGGCACGTGGTTCCAACAGCAACCAAAAGAATTTTACGCCACAGGTTTCCAGGGACTTGTGAAATGGTGGGACAAGTGCTTAAATTTGTATGGAGATTATGTTGAAAAATATATGTTGTATGTATGTCATTATCTCCATTCATTTCTTTTCAATCACGATTTGTAACTTACTTATTGAATCACCCTCGTACACCAAATGGACCTCTCACATATATATTTGAAATCGGAAATAGATTTGATTCTGAGTCCTTGTGATTGAAACAGAAAGTATATTCACTCAGTTAATACAAGCAATCTCATGATGAGATGGGTCTTAAAATAATGGATTGGCATCATAGGTTCAGAGCCAAATTTAATCAGTAAATATCTAGTGTGTGACTAGAATAGAATTCAGATCCTCTAAGTTGTAAACTAACATTTTATAATGCAGTGATCTAGTAGACAAATAGTTATATTTAATTAGTTAATATCCAATCATAAATAATAACTCTGCTAAAATCTTAAGTGTATTATAAGAAAGTTATCAAAAGCACAAAAACGGGTTCTAAAATACAGACAAATTTAATATTTTAAACAAAAATCAATTAATAAAAATATTTTTGGCTTCATTATTGACCTTCTTCAGTATATAGTGAGAAAATTCCATATATAGTGAGAAAGTTCTTGCATTCTAAAGAATACTTTAAAAAAAATTTTTTTAATTTTTGTATGTTCTGCAACATCAGTATTATAATATTGTTATATTCTTATACAAGATACAAATATTTAAATATGAATATAATAATTTTAAAATAAATAAATACATTTTTAAGCATTGATACATTATTATATAACAGATTTTAAAATTTTAACAAAATTACAATTTTTATTGACAATTTATATTATCGATTGTTTCATATTCTTAAAACTGCATAAGTACTTTACATGCATAAGTATTATATTATACACTATACTATATAGTAAAATTGCATAAGTACTATATTATGAATTTGTCATGAAAATTTCATATATAAAGATTTTATAACTTGTCCATAATTAATAATAATTGTTCTAATATTATAACAATGTTTCATTATATGCTAAAATATAAATAAATAGGTACACTTATACTTAGGTAACTTTACATTTTCTTATATCTTTGATTATACCAGCTCCATGCCAGACTAATTATACATGGATCTATTTTATTTGTTAGCTTATATATGAACCAGTGTTTATCTCATGTATAAGCCAATCACTTATTTCAAAGTTTGAAAATCTCTAAAAGTATGAAATTTCTATATAAACCAACTCTCCCAACTTTCAAGTGTTAAAAAAATATAACATTTTTTCATGATAAATCATTTTTCTTTTTCATCATAAATCATTAAATTTTCCATAAGTTTATCTTTTTTGAGATCTTCAATCACATTTATTACTTTCACTTCCTGACAATTGATTTCTACATCAAATGCATATTTGTTCTTTGTGATAATGCTGTTTTTTACACATCTACTGGATATTTTTAATGTGTTCCAATATTCTCTTCTCAAAGGCTCTGGAAGTAGCTACATATTTTTCTTCCAATTGTGAATCCTTTAATGGAATAATATATATCCCTGGTTTTTTAGTTTCAGTTACTAGATCTTTATTGTTCCTGATGATATTAAATAATATATTTTTTCTATTAAAAGCTAGGTTAACTTATATTTTTTTCTTTACCTCTCTTTTTTAATGTATCAAATACATATTAGTTGCTTTCAAACTCTTCTGAGAAGAATAGAAATACATTGCAATAACAGATAAAAATAGACAAAAAAAATAGAATGGATATTAGAGCAAGCAAAAAATAAGGTTACTCATAAAGGACTATTTTGAGGTTAAAAAATGGATAGATAAACAGTTGAACAAAACACTAAATATGAAGAAGAATAACAATCAACAAAAAGCAAAGAATTCTGAGTAATCAATATATGTGCACCATTGATACATTTTTAGATCAATGTCATCATATATATTAAGATCTAATTGAGAAATTTTTGAATGATCGAGTATAAAGCAGTGGTTTAACATATATGATAGATATACAGAGTCCGCCAGAAAAATGTATACACTGTTTAAGAAAAAAAACCTATATATCATATTTATTAATTACATTTAATTATTGATCAAACATGTGTTACAAACCTTCAAGTAAGCACTTCATAACACATCTTTGAACAATAATTAAATGTAATTAATAAATATGATATATAAGTTTTTTTCTTAAACAGTGTATACATTTTTCTGGCAGACCCTGTATAAATATATAATATTTCTTTAAAAACACTGTGGATTAAAATGTGATGGTTTATCTGATTCAAAAATTCAAAAAGTGTTATAATTGAAGTGAATGATAAAAGCAATGACATTCAAGTTTTTTATTTATATAATTATTTTAAATACTGTATATTGTGATATGTAAATAATATATGTTTATTTAAAATTTTTTTCAATGATTTACTTATTAAGCATTCCCAATTTTGATTTGTATCCATGTGACTGAACTGATTCAGTTAATTATTGTAGATATAAGCTGGATTATTTAGGTTTATTTGGATATAGTTCCCTTGAAGTTATTATTTAAAAAGTTTAATGCTTTTTAATCAATACTACTCATTGCCTTCCTCCCTTAACCACATCCTTCTTCATTTCTTTCATAAGCACATATCTCCATGCTTGGGGCAGCTCCCATGCTGCTCTATCATTAATTAGGTTCTCTGGCATTTTTCTCTTTAATATCTCAATGGACTCAGCTATAGTCGGTTGTGTCCCTGGTATAACCGTCTTTATTAGCTTAGTTCCTTGCCAGTTTATGCTTACATTTCTACTAAAGGCTTCCGTTGCCAATGACGTATTTAGTTTCTCTTTTGCAATATCTCTTTTGTGTTCTTCCATTCTTGTAGCTATCTCCCTCCCTGTTACTCCTACATACGCCGACTCTTCCTCCACCTGTATATCCTTAATAGGAATATTATACACTCCACTTCGTTCCATCTGCGCTAATAGTTCTTTGTCATTGCGTAATAAGTATGAATATAGGCTCTTCTCGGCGCTAGACATTACTTTTCTTTTTTAGCTACATTCTTCACTACCTTTAAATCTCTTAAGTGATAAGGTATTGGCATATATCTCCTTTCATTACTTCCATTCTGCTCTCTGCTCTCCTCTTCTCTTATCATCATTTTTCTCTTCATTTCTTTAAAAATTCCCATTAGAAATCTTTTCCTATATCCGTGCTTATACCCTATATCAAGAATGTACTTCAACTCTCTTCCTAAATCTTCTTCCTTTGTACAGTATTTTAGCATCCATTTGAACATACAAAACGCAGCCTTTTTATGATTTATTGGGTCCCTCGACCAGTTTGGGATTAAGACTGGTTTATATATAGGCTTTCTATAAACGCTGGTTGTTATCCCCACAGCCTCCAAGAGAATCTTTATATCCAGGTAGTGTATCTCATTTAAACTTTTTTTGATCCATTTTCAACCTCAGTCCGTATTGCTCCATTGTAAATTCCCTCGTTAAGCTTTCTATTTTCTCTTCATCTTTCCATATTATCAAAATGTCATCTATGTACCTCAGATACATTTTCATACTTGGTCTGAATTCATAAAGTTTCTGCTTTTCCACCTCTCTTAGTATTATTTTGGCAAGAGTACTCACTATGGGGCTACCTATTGGTACCCCTAGCTTTTGTATATATATTATTCCTCTAAATCTATAATAAGAATTATGGCAAACCAAATGCGCTGTCTCCTGGAGTAATCTTGGGCTGCTCTGTTCCTGTGGTACATTTTCCATTAAGAACCTATAAAAGTGGAGGCATAATGGTTCCAGTTTCAGAGACAGATATAGGGCCTCATAATCATATGTAGTCAAGATCTCCTGTCCATTCAGTTGTATGTTTTTAAGCCTTTCCAATACAGTTGTTGTTATTTTTGTTGATTCTTGTGTCTCCTCTAATATCTTATTAACCCAACCTGATATTGCTCTCTCCAAATTATATGTTGGAGCTAATCTTTTCTCTACCACCGGTCTCGCTTCAAATGGTGTCTTGTGCACCTTAATAAAGGCAAAGAGCCTCGGACATGTTGGTTTTTCTTGCCTTACGACGTTCCATATTTGCGGAAACTGTTTATTGTTTTATTAGAATTTTTTGTATATATTTTTGTTTTAATGTGTTTTTTTTTTTTTGTAGTATAATATGAATTTGAATTTTGATTACGTTATTCTTTGGTTCAATCGAATATGTTAAGAAATTATGTAAAGAAACATTTGTGTTCTAAGAATAAGTTGTTCTAAAATGCACGCGGCCATTTCGATATAGAGAAACACAAACTAAAATTCTCTATTAAATACAATTATACATAATAAATTAGCAAACTAAAATACTGAAATCATTAAAATAGAATTTTTAGAAACGATAATTTTTGTTTTGTCCCAATTCCTATGGGGATTATGTTTAACTTGTCTCCCGAATACGAAGACCGCGCGAGTGTAAGGACGATACGAAAAGGTAGAAAATGAGCGAGTCCGTATAAGGCTCCACCGCAGGCTCGCAGTGACGGATGTGGGCACCCCAAGGCAGTCCTGATTCTGAATAGAAGCCCACAAGCGAGCCTCAGTGACGAACTTCGGAACCACCAACGAGAGGTGATTCCTTTAGAAGCCTTTTACTCAACGCGGAGTCAAACGGTAGATATATTCTAGCCCCTACCCACAGGGGAAATATTGATACGAAACCATAAATACCCACCCGTTTATAATTTTAATGTAACATACTGAATATCATTTAACGTTGTTTTAGAATTTATCAGCAATTAATGATTTCCATTTCATAAAACACATAAAATTAAACAAAGTTTTTCAAAGTAAATTTATTATTACAATTAAAATTATAAAAAAAAACTAACGAAATAAATTTTTATTTACGAACACTTCTCACACTTGATTCCAGTTCATATTCACCCATTTGAAAAATTCCTTATAGAATTCCTGAAATAATTGGTATTTTTTATTAAATAGTATTATCAACCATATCATCGTATAAAATACAATTTATTAATCATTTCGAACAGTTATAAGAGAATATTTATAATTTACAACTCTCGAAAAACGGTACTAGCTTAAAACAGTGAGGACTGATAATAGGTTGTGTGCCTTTCCGTAACTAAAGAAATCCTGTCGTAATTAAAGAATAACAGATTTCCGCAGAGCAGGATACTATTAGTCAATGTACTAGGATCTAAGGACACTGAGGGTAATACGGCCACTCTTATTTCAAACTAAAGTTGTGATGGTTGTGGTAAAGTTGAAAAAATGAAAAATACGTGGTTATTAGTGTTATCTATCCTCTTTAAGTTTTTAAGAGATTTTTTGTATTCATTTTTGATTTTCACTTTCAAATTTAAAATTTCGCAAAACACCTTTTTTTGAAGGTAATATGGCCAGTGAAGGTAATTCGGTCAGTTTCCTTTTTTTTCAATAAAATCCATTTCTACTAAATTTTACTTCACTTAACCAAAAAGAGCAATGAAAAAAAGACACAACTTCATTATTTTTTATGTACAGAACTTTATTTCTATTTGAAACGAATCGAATGTATACTGCTCACAAAAATTAACTGCAGCTATAGCCAAGCTCATATTCTCCTGACTCCAGTTGCCTTTAGTGCTCTATGTGACCTGAACATTAAAAAAACACAGTAAGATAGGGTAGAATAAGATTGAAATAAAAAAAAGTTCATGATTTTTGAAAGAATAATAGCATGCAGGTATTACGGTCACTAGTGGCCATTTTACTCTGCAGCTAGGTTTCTGAAAACTCTTGTGATTCATGCACGAATCATAAATGATTTGAAAAAATTCATTACATATTATTGAAGAGCATTAAAATACCTAACAGATTTAACAGTACATTATAGTTTTCCAATTCAATAACTACACGAAAAAAAAGGTAAACTTACCAGATCAAAATAACTACGACCATCCCGGAAGCCAGACAATCACAGATAATCTCTTCCCCAAGAAAGGTTATTCAACAAATCCCGCTCGAGGTGCGGCTGTAGCTTCCTATTAGCTACGTTTTCAAGTTAGTGAAGTCATCTTTTGGTAAACGTTGAAACTAACGCTGAAACTGCCAAGTAGCAGCTTGGCCGTATTACCCTAGGCCGTATACCTTATAAGATAATTCTCGAAAATATAACATATTTAACTTCATTTCAGTAGATAGTTAACACCAACTAATCCTATGGTGCACACTAAATGACCGGCCATTCTATTTTAAGAAGAAAACGAAAATATCTCATATCGTCCATAAATTATTGTCATAAATAAAATATAAAGACAGTATTTTATTTTATATGTTATCAAGCATAAAAATAATGATTTATATAAATTGGAAATTTTTGTCGAAATATTTATTCTATAAAAAATTATAATAATGAATTTAATTTAATGCGCATTGTACATTGCTTCTAAATTAAATGCCTTAATTATTTTACATAAATTTAGTGATTTTTATTAAATTTTATTGTGCTATCTTTAAGTAGTGCTCAATAGACCATTTCTGGTCGCGGTGCTAGGGTTGAAAAAGCCCCCCTTTTCCTACAGCCTACATCTATCTTTAAATAGAATAGAAAATAATATATCGCAATTCATTTATAATGAGTTGGAACAAAAGTGGTACATATTATAATTTTCTATTTATATATAAAATAAAGATTAAAGTTTCTCTGAGAGCTATTGTCGTTTACAATGCTATTTTAGATTATTTGCATAATTTTAAATATTTTTAGAGAAATTTATGCTAGTATTTTAAAACACTGTAAAGCTTCAAAAAACTTCTTCTTATATGATGAAGTAATATAAAATTATAAAATTCACTTAAAATGCAAGTTAAATATTAGACCGCCATTTATAATGTTACGAAGGGAAATAAAGTTAATGATAAAAAGTAAAAAGTACTCCTTCGCTTTTATTTTTGATTAAAGCGAAAGACCTTTAAAGAGAACGGAATAAAAGCAAAGTTGATAGTGTTCCAGTTTTTTAAAGGTTTAAATATTCGCATTAAATTCGATTCCTTAAAGGTTGATATCATGTTGCTAATTTTTATTTTTCGAATCGATTCACATCTCCTTTCTACTTAGTATTATCATAATTTATAAAAGAATAATAAAATAATGTCAAAGACTCACTTCTTCCAATGAACATCATTTGATAGTTATAAAATGAATGTTGAAATATTAGTAACGGTATCAGTTGAATAGAACTTTTGATACTCAACTTTACGTTTCTTGACATTGAATATTATAACTTCCGTTTTTCATATTATTTATTCTGAAATGAGCTTTTGCATTGTTTGATAATTTATCAATGCATTTGTTTATTGAATATAAATAATATCTTCAATTTTACATCTATAAATTCAAGATAATTATTGTATGTATATATTATATATATGTTAAGATATATTTCCTATAGTTTGTATAATGCAAATAACTATTTATATTTTTTAATAAACTTTTTATGAAATGTAAAGAAGCCACATAGAATAACTTCATTTTTTGTTACAGCACTCGTGGTTATAGGAAAATATATGTGATTTGAAGTATTGTATTAAAATAATTAAAAAATGTTCTCGAATATTGATATGCAAATTCCTACTTTGCCCTAATAATCAGAAACAACGTTTTTATATTAAAGCAGGAGTAAATAATAATACAAAATCAAAATTACAAAAAAATAATATCACTATAATCGCACCATGTAGCGTAGATATAGAGAGTATATTAATGAATTTACAGTATTTGATATGCATAAAAGAAGAAAAAAGTAGTAATTCTTGAATGGGTAATAATACAAAATCAAAATTACAAAAAAATAATATCACTATAATCGCACCATGTAGCGTATATATAGAGAGTATATTAATGAATTTACAGTATTTGATACGCATAAAAGAAGAAAAAAGTAGTAATTCTTGAATGTGAATAAGACAATAATTCGTCTCCAGTTATCTTCTTCTTTATTTGGAATTTAGGAAAACTCTTTAACATGTATCTCGATCATTTTAACTGTATTAGTTTAATTTGGTAAAATGATTAAATTTGTTTTAAATAATTTCTAAATGAATATAATAGTATTCAAGGTTTTATATTAAACAATATTTAAAATACTGTATTATATTGTGCTATGCTTGTAATTGGATTTCTTAAATTTCCTTCGATCATTTATGTACTAACCAAGTAAGACTTCGAAAACACGTACACTGTTATAACGTATCATAAGGCAATATAAAAAATTCTTAGCACCGATACAGTTTATTTATGTTTTAGATTTACTTGTGCAAATAGTAAACCTAAAACATAAATAAACTGTATCGATGAAACAGAATATAAATAACAAAACACAATACTTAAAATATATATTTGAAGCTCCAAGTTTCTATAAAATTCTATTTATATTTTAAATTCCTGATATTTTCGTTATTAATTCGATTCTACTAATCATAGAAAACACAATAAAAGTATTTGAATTTGTAAATAAATAAATAAAATTATCACGAAGAATTTTTTTCTCTCTCTTAAATAAAATTTCAGATTGTAAGTAAACCGTGTTTACAGTAGTCATAATGAATATATATATTTTCATGATTATATAAACTGTATTTAAAGGTTAAAAATATGATAGTTTCTAGTACTATTTTTATAAGAATTTTATTTAATAATGTAAATTTTATGAGTATATATTACAATTAGTTCTTCTTGCAGACAATATCTTCTAGACCTAACAATACTGTACTGAATTGCGCTTCGCTGGTTTCATTTTCAGAAAGTTTATTTAGGTAAACTCTGATGAAATTTATTAAATTTATTTAAACAAAGAAGTTATCTTTAAATGGAATATATTTCTATATTTAAAGTTTAATACAATGGAACTTTTATACGAGCAGAATGAATTACTAAATTTTTTCGTTTATTTATAATGCTCATAAGATAGCCATGCTGTTTGGTCTATCATTATTATTCCTCCGTTTCTGAACTATCTAGTAGGTGTTTATTAAATTTCTACAACAGCTTTCTGTTATGAAAAGTGAGACTTTGGTGAAAAACCTCATTATTCTATTATGTATAGTAATTGTCGTCATTATCCTACACATTTCACACATTTCCACATTTAAGAGGAACCGTTATCTTTTAATTAATTATGTTATAGTTTCGTGATAAGTGATTATGTATTAGATTATTTATAAATCTGACATATTTTGATTAGATGATGGTTAAAATCTTAATATTATTTGTGTGAAAAGATTTTATTTTTTAACAGTAGTTAGAGCCTTCCTTTTCCGGAATAAAATACTTAATTAAGGCATAAGGAATTCAGGTAGTTTATAAATAAAAGATGTTATTTGATGGTTAAAGAAAATTTTTAATGAATTTTCTTTTCATCTAACATTGTAAATACCCCACTTCAAAGTAGAATTATTCATAATCCAACTGACATAAAATAACAACAATATATTATAGATAAGCAGTCACATAGAATGTTGATATATTACTATATTATAGTACATCTAAATGCACAATAATATAGTAATATATCAACATTAGGCATTCTCAAATTGCTACGTTGAACTTCCAAACGGAAAGTTATAATTGCATTAGTAAATTATAGTAGATATTTTTCATATTGAAATTTAATTATTAATTTATTATACGATTTAACTTGTTCCGTGAAGATATTCCAATAGTTTGTAATTATAATGGAGTTGAATTTGTTTTCATTATTATTAATAAAACTTTACATGCATCTCTAAATGGTGTTTTTATATTAGTGTAACATTTCTTCATTTTAATTTAAAAGAGCAACGAAAATAACACACAAATTTGAAACAAATTCATTTTTATTAACAAATTTCAGAGAAATTAATTTCGACTCGTTTCTAATTAAAGAAATAAAATAAAATAAGTTTTTATATTAGTGCACATTTTTCAAGGATATAAAAAATAATTGGTTTCTTGATTATGTTTAATGCATTTATAAAATTTCTTTATATATTGAAGAAATTTTTCTCTAAATCAATTATATTTTATTATTCAATTTATTTCTTAAAATTTTGTACAATATATACAGACAGAATTTTTAAGCCGTCTTCCAATTTCCAGTTGCTTTTACGAAAAAACTTGATGAATAAAAGAAAATCATTTTGTGTGCGCCAGTCTGCATACATCCCAGTAATAATTTACGAATAATTGACAAAAAGTTTACAAAAGTCAATGAAAATATTTTGTTATTAAAATGACTTTACATACGAATCTTTGAACTACAGAATGTTTATAATTTTGAGACTTCTTATCGAGCTCCTTGAATGGAATTCGGATCAAACCAGTTAAAAATTATGTCGTGGCTTCCCAATATCCTGGATTAAAGGGATGGTCCGGTGAAAACCTACCTCTGTAAATTTTATCCAAATATGTAAACAGCAGAAATTATTTAGTTTGTTATTTTATTGTATTTAAAAATAAGGAAATGGTATCCTATAATAAAATAATAATAAAAAAATTAAAGAGGATACGTAAAACAATATTGATTATTAATTATATCACAAACTCTTTAATTAACTTTTCATGCGTTAAAAAAATTACTACTATTGATTACCTACAACAATCTAATACAAAATGAATTTGCTTTATAACAACTGTCATCAGGTCTTTATACCAGTAATTTATATAACATTATTATTAAATATTCTATAGGGTAAAGTAACATTTTTATTTTTATTTCACTAAGTTCAAATACATTCTGAAAATATTTAAGAAAATCAGACAAGACAACATGAATACAATCGTGTTTCAGAAAAATATTTAAACAATATAAATAATATTTAATTTAACAAATAAAACTTTAATTTTTGGCTCTGTTTGGCCGAAATTAGCGTAAATTCGATAATTAGAATCAATGGCAGATTCAGATAAAAATGATAGAGATCACCATAACACAAATAATTATATTGCTAATAATTTGAATGATGGGTGAATATTTATTTATTTATCGCCAAACAACATGCCCGGTGCTCCTATCCTGAGATCAGAGCAATAATTATATTATTGATACATTTGACGATAAATCTTGCTTTGAATTATTTGCAGAGAATATAAAGCAGTTGTAAACAACATTAACTATTGAATGATGGGTGAATATTTATTTATTTATCGCCAAACAACATGCCCGGTGCTCCTATCTTGAGATCAGAGCAATAATTATATTATTGATACGTTTGACGATAAATCTTGCTTAGAATTATTTGCAGAGAACATAAAGCAGTTGTAAACAACATTAAATATTTCATATCTATAACATTAATACAGGAAAAATATGTGCTAATTCCTAAAAAACATTCGGTGGATATGAATGTTTATAAATAAATTCATACGCATCAATGTTATGCGAGCATAGTGTTATAAAAGGACTTAGTGAGGTTAAAAATTTCATTAAAAAATAAAAAGATTTTTTAACTGGTAATTTTAAGTCATTCAGATAATAATTAGTAAAAATAAATGTCATTAGTAATATAAATAAACAGATAAATAATAATTAATTCTGTAATTAGAACAAAGATACTGTAAATAAATTTTCGTTATTCTGAATTTAATAATAGTAAAGTACGATTTGTGTTCACTAGAGGGAAGCAAATACTGATTGTCCGAAATTATATTTCTCGCTTTTAAATCGTCATTTATGAATATAATATAAAAATGTTTATAAAATTTTATTGGATTTTTATCTATACATTTATAGTTTTAACAATATTTAAAATTTATTTTTATTTAATAAAATAACAAGATTCATTTCTAAAACACCATCCATAAAGCATTACTATATATTCGAGGAAAATTGAAATTAGTTACAAAGCTACCCCCTGCGGGTATGGGGGTTAGAATATACCCAACGTCTGAACCCGCGTGTTGTTAAAGAAGTCACCTCGTACCAGTCGGTGGTTGTTGCATCCGTTCCTGGGGACGTCACTTCCGCTTCCGCCTCTATATTCTTACCTCTAGAGCGCCAATATACTACTCCTGGGGTCTCACTCGCGGGTCCCTACACGGTACCAGGACTGCTGGCGGTGCCCAAATCCGTCTCTAGGGTCTGCGATGGGACCCCATACGACACCGTACCGCCCGCCTCGAACCATCCTCGCACCAACCCTCGTATTCGGAGGAAAAAGTCCCAAACTAAAACCTCCATGTTAAAAGAATAAAAAACAGTTACAAAGCTACACCTATGGGTATGGGGGTCATATAACTGAATCAATAACTTACGTTTATTCTGAATTTACCAAAGAATTTATATATATAGAGCATCTCTTTCTGTATGTCAGGCTATTGAAATTTATACTGTACATAAAACTACCGTGGAAATTATGAGAAAAATTTGAAATATGACTATTTTACTAAATCAGTCCAAACCCAGAATCAATGATTTCTTTCAATAATAACCGCAATTCCTGATATTGAAACTCTATCCATAAGAGAGAATAATATCTCTTCACCAAAATTATAAATATATATTTCTGCATACAACAATATTTAGTACAGAAATTTAATACGCAGAGCAAATAAATTCTAATTTTTTCGGAAAATGTTCGATACGGAAAAATCAAACAAAATCCTTTTGACAAATTCAATTATACGTTTCATAAAAGTAGATGAACATTACATCAAAATGAATTTTTAAAATACACAAACACTATACCGTTCATAATATTAATATAACATTCTGAATACAGACTAACGGTGTTTAAACATTTATGTGCAATTAATTTTTTAACATAATAAAATACAAATAATTGAACTAACTGGTTTAAATAGAAGTTATTACTATAAAAATTTCCAGAAAAACTTCTATTTATTTTTAAAAACTGTCAGAAATTAAATAAATAAACTTTTATTTATAAATACTTCTCACACCTAATTCCAATACATATTTTCCCATTCGAAAAATTCCTCAGAGAATTCCTGATATAGTTCGTATTTTTTAAGTAAATAGCATACAAATTCTAGAACTAAAATATATTACCGATCATATTATCGCATAAGTCACACCTAATTCCAATACATATTTTCCCATTCGAAAAATTCCTCAGAGAATTCCTGATTTAGTTCGTATTTTTTATTAAGTAAATAACATACAAATTCTAGGACTAAAATATATTACCGATCATATTATCGCATAGGGTATTATTTATAAATCATTTCGATCAATTATAGCAGAATAGATGTGCTGTGTATCTTTCCGTATTCGCAGAGATTCTGTGGTTACAAAAAGATATCAGGGTGACCGCAGAGCAATATATCAGGATCTATCAGATCATTCTCCAAAATATAACATATGTAAAAATTAAAATTTTAACAGACACATTTTTCGAAGATTAACAACCTTATTCGCATCAATAATGACACTAAAGGGTTTAATATTGATCATCAACTGCGATCTATCATTTTATCATATTTTTTTGTAGTTATTTACATTTTTTAGTTACAGTTGACGCCAAGAAATATATCGATAATAAATTCTTCGAAGTAGTTTATTCATTACCAAAAGTCTGATCAATAGTGTTCATCAAAATGACAGCAAATAGCAAATACAATAGTTTTTGATTGAAAGAACTGAAACGTATCATTGACAAGAAAATGAAAATATCGTATATCGTCTATAAATTATTTCCATAAATAAAAATATAAAGATAGTTTATTTTATTTTTGGTTATCAAGCATTAAAAAATAATGAATTATAAAAACCGAGAAATTTGTGTCAACATATTTATTCCATATAAACTTTATAATGCTGAATAAACTAAAACGATGAATATGAATTGCATATTGAATTTAAATTAAATGCCAAATTATTTTACATAAATTTAGTGATTTATGTAAATAAAACTCTATGGAGATATCTTGAAAAAAAACCTTTACTGTTATTTTAGGATGTGATTTGAACCCGTATTTTCCCTCTTTAAATTAAAGGAAGTGATTAACGTATCGCATTCAACTGTCTATTCACGCAATGCTCATAAAACGTTAACGATATAAGAATGTAGGATATTTGGTTTTATAATAAATTTTTCGATAAAATCTTAAATTTATATTAAACATTACTTCTGTTAGTAAATATTAAACTTATCTAATAAAATAAGTTATCAAATTATTAGCCTAAATTTACCTAATAGCAAAATTTCGGCAAATATACACGAAAATTTCAGAGATTTTTTTAGAATTGTTAAAACATAACAATAGAAAGAATGTTATTATGCCACAATGAAATTTACATCGTTTATCCGAAATTTTCAATTATTTTTTAAATTTTTACAAAACGAGACTTAAATATCCTCCCTAATTTATATTCAAATTCTTAAAATATCCTAATGCGCATAGTCTCCCCGCTGGAAATTTATGACATGACTTCTTCAATATAATTCCATAAATATTTTTCTTTCTGTTGATATTTTTTTCTATCGAATGAGCAAAAATCTGAATTGGATTCAAATAAGCGACGGACGAATCAAGTGTAACCAAATGGTGAGAAAGAAAAAATAATTAATTTCATCGCAATGTCTGAAGAAAATCTGAACTGGATTCAAATAAGCGACGGACGAATCAAGTGTAACCAAATGGTGAGAAGGAAAAAATAATTAATTTCATCGCAATGTCTGAAAAGAAAAAAAAATTTCAGTTGCTAACGGGTAACTAAAAAATCAAAATGGTGTACCACAAAGCAAAAATAGCACCTCCGCTGGCCGTTATGGATTCGTCAGATAACTATGTTTATATGTACAATCAATCAAAAAAATATTAGGACACAACAAACTGTCAATCATTTATTGAAAAATAAATAAATAATACACTGAAATTAATACTGTCTTCACTACAGTCATATCTCCTTATTTTGACTGTAGATTAACATATATAAAAATTATCTAAATCCCGGACCCGGAAAAAAACTTGCAAAATGGTGAAGAGAGATGAAACCATATGTTTGGGAATTAAAGTTTTCAACTGAGTTTATAGATGCCTTGTTTGATCAGAAAATGACCATTATCAGATGAAAACATTGGAATATATGACTTTGTATCTCTATCTGAAAGTAGCCATTAAACCAGCATATATTGAACTCTATAGACTACTATTAACTAACTTTTCTGAAAAAGAAATAGATTCCAGTTCTCTTAAGGATTTATGCTACATGCTGACACACTGGTCATATTTTACTTTTAATAAAAATACTACCTATAGAATAAACAAGTCCCAATATAGAAAGCCCCTTGCTGAAATTTAGTGGAATTGGTAATTAGATGGAAAGAGATGCATTATAAAAGATTTTGAGAAAGAAATTAAGTTGTATAAATATTATGTGGATAACATTATCATCATTAAAGATGGTCTATTACAGGGGTCAGCAATGCACGGCCTGCAGGCTGCATGCGGCCCGTTGCAAGTTTTTGTGCAGCCCACCAAGCAATATAACTTTTATATGGTAAAGTAAAAATTAGGAAGGCTTTTTTTTTATATTATTATTATTTGTTATATTATGAAATATATTTATTGATTGTATTATTATTATTTTTTATCGATTGAGAGAATTCGGCTACTATCACCATCGACCAGCAATAAAGGATCTGTTAACAAATGTTCACAAAGAAGGGAGACTAGGATTCGCATTGGAATATTTACCTTATCCCCGAAATTTTGGAATACTATTATAATTTCCGATGAGACAACTTTTGCGTCAAATTCACATGGGCAGCTTCACTGTTACAGACAACCCAGAACACGATATTTACCTAAAAATGTGGCTCATATATCTTCAAGATCGCTCGGTTTCCGAATGTGCCCAACGATTTGGAATCGGATGACGTCATAGAACGAAGAGTTTTCATCAGACGTTGTTATGCTAATAGTTATTTGTTTATTAAATTATATTATTTCAAGATATTTGATTGAAAGTATTAAAAATATATATTCAACAGAGGAACGCCTATTATTCGACATATTATGCATTATTAATGTCTACTTTGCCGATTCCGTCATATTTGACGTCGTGACGTAAATGAGACGTAATTTTTCACGCTGACGCAGTATAATGATTATTTACTTTTGTTCTCGACTGTACAAAACATCTGACTGTGTGACCCGATTAAAAATATTTTTTTTTTTTGAAAATGGCCCTGTCCAGAAAAGGTTGCTGACCCCTGGTCTATTAGATGAGCTACACATGGAGAAAAGGCCAAGTGATGAGAATTTAGGATTGAACTTAAAGAAAGAAAGAAGATCAAAAGAATTAATTTCATATTTGGATATACTTATTAGGATTGTGTAACAGAATTATAGGATGGAAGTCTACGGAAAGGATACATGTATTCTATTATTCATTGACAATTCCATAAAATGTAGATAGTATAAACTGGCCACTTTTAGAATATAAGAAGCATAGAAATATATTGTAGTGACAAAGTAAACAAAAAGAAATAGAATGGATAATAAAGCAGACAGAATGAAAAGGTTTTCATGAAAAATTATTCTTAAATTAAATAGAATAGATAGATAAGAGCTTGAACAAACAATCAAATACACTTGGCAATCAAACACCAACAAAAAGATTACTAGGTAGAAAATATGCACACACCATTAATATATTTAAAGAAAGACAGAAAAAAAGCATAGAGATTAACCTGGCATTTAGCAGGAGAAACACTGTTTATCATTATCAGAAACAATAAAGATTTGGTAGATCAATGCAAAAAACTAGGGGGTATATGTTATTCCATTAAAGAACAATGATTCACAAATGAAAGAGATATATATGGGATATACTTTTAGATCATTTGACATAAGATTAAAGGAACATGTTAATGACATCTATTTAAATACACAAAAAATGGCTTTGTCACAAAGGGCAAATGTATTTGATGTGGAAATCAAGTGGTAGAAAATAAAAATAGTATTATAATAGAAGATCCCAAGAAAGGCAGAATAATGGAGAATTTAACAATATATGAAGAAAAAGAAAAAGGTTTAATTGTTATAAGTTAGTATGGTGTAGAAGTGGTACAATCAATGAGAATGAAATAAAATATAGAATCCAACTTCCTACATTTATCATTCTATATACTAAATGAAAACTTAAACTTAGCACTTATCATTCTATATAGTACGTTATGTTATAACTAGGGATGGGGTGTCGGCGTTGGTGTTGGAAGTTTTATATGGTGTCGGTGTTGGCAATAACTTTCCTATTGCTCATAATTTATTAGTTTAAAATTTTAAAAATGTATTAAATAATTATCTTCCATAATTTATTAATTTTAAATTTTAAAAATGTATTAAATAATTATTTTCTTTTGGTGAATAAATAATTTTTTCAGTAATAAATATTGAATAAAAATATGTTCTAAAAAATCATTTGTGCTTGTTTACTATCAGAGGAGTTGGTATCAGTGTCGGAAAAAAAAAATGTAGGTGTCAGTACATTTTCATGCTGACAACCCAGCCCTGGTTATAACAATGGAATTACAGTTGAACTTTGAATCAACAGACCCTGAAACAATGGATTCCAGAAGCAATGGAAAAATTTTCAGATGGTCCAGATGAAATTAAGACATAATGGATTGAAAATCTGGCATTGTGATATAAAAAAGTATAAAGAAAAGCTCAAAGACTTTGCAATTAAGTTTGATGTTAGCCCAAACAAAGATAAAAAGGTATTGTGCATAAGCATAAATATATGAAAGTGCCTAAGAGTGATAAGTTCATCTATACTATGGTTTTATATCATGAAAAACAATATATCAAAAAAAATGGACAATTCACATCAACAGACCACCTCTCTCCCCAATTAGTCCATTGTTTCAAAGTTCATCTGTATTTATATTATGGTTTTATATCATGAAAAACAATATATCAAAAAAAATGGACAATTCACATCAACAGAACACCTCTCCCCCCAATTAGTCTATTGTTTCAAAGTTCATCTGTATTTATATTATTGACAGACAATTATAGTACATGGCATGTAAACTATTAATATGTTGGTAATATATGTAAAATTTTGTTCAAGTAGCCTTATAGTTATGTATTTATCATTAATTTGGGTGTTAAAAACCAATTTTGTTATATCTTTTAGAGTTTTTAAATTATTATATATTATTACTTAAGTATTTATTTAGTAAAATATGTTTAGTAGTACTTGATATTTTTTGTTTTATATAAACATTAAAAATATTTGATAAAATAATAAGGTTAATGATTGCTCAAGAATATTTATTGCATTCATTAGAACATGAAACTATTCTCACTATGTTAGTATTTTTTAAAATTATATATTAAGTTATTCTGTAACTGAAGAGGGCTAAAAACACTTTTATTTGTGTAAGTTATTAAATTTATTTTGAAATAACCTGTTTTAGTGTTGTAATATATTTTTATATAACACTAGTGAACAGTTCAGTAAAGTTCTCAATTATAATATGTATTTAAGATATTTGTAGCAATTTTTTTATTGTTTAAATCGAAGATTAGGTGTAGTTTCATTTTTAAATGATACTGATTTTGCTTATTTTCATTTCATAAATGTTTTAAATTAATTAGAACTTATAAAATATTCTTTGAAACCTTTCCTTCCGCTCTTGTCTATCTTTACTGATTAGTATTATTAAACTAGCATTTAATTAAACAGCAATAGTTTCTTTTCATTAGAAAATATCAAAGTACCGAAAACATTTTACATGAATAAAGTATATGTTAAAAGTCCAATATGACAAAGCACTACAAGCAGTAAACTTTAAATAATTTATTATTTAAGAAATGTCTTTGATCCTAGAATGGATCTGTGAGGCCTGCGGCCCACGGTAGTCTATTACGAACCTAAAAGTTCCGTCCTTCTTTTTAACGAGGAGCGCTGGAGCGCTGGAGCGCCCCATAGTGATTGCGAGTGTACGATTATATCATTCTCTAGCATTTCGCTGACTATTTCATTCATCCTATCCCTCTGTGCATAAGGTATTCGATAAAGCGGCAAATAAATCGGTGGACTAGTGCCGTATTAATTTCGTGTTCAACCACATCGCAAAACCCTAAATCGTAATTATTTACCGCGAATACGTGTCAATATTTATATAACAATGCCAGCAGTGGCTTCTTTTTGTCCTTTCCCATCTTGGTCTAGTCAAAAAGGTTGCCAAAATCTTTCTGCGACATATTTATAGCTGTGTCGGGTTTTCTTAATTTGACCCGGTCCACTTGCTCTTTTGTTTCCTCATCGGCATATAAGAATTTTCCAACTGTTTCTTGTTTTCTCAATTTTACGGGGTTCGTGGTTGTGTTTATTATCCTAACGGGTATCTTCCCGCGCTTTTTCGTCTTCGCTAAAATATCCATGGTCATTAGACCCGGTGGTTTGAGAGTTTCCGATTCTATTACTCCCAATTGATTTTTTTGACGTACGCTCGTAACTTTTGCCAAAACTATAACATCAGATCTGGGAGGTATAGTCTGATCCTCCAACAGATAAACCGTTTTCACTCTCTCTTTATGGCTGCTCGTCGGCAACTGGGCAGGAGAGGCCATACGATGAACATGTACTTTTTACTAAAAAATTCCAGTTTCATATTTACACACCTGATATCATTCCTCTTTTTTATTGAATAGTTAATTTGCATATCTTCTTACAAGTTCCCACATTTCTAACTTTATATAATCTGGCTCCCTCTGTTTCTATTACTACACCTAAAACCCATTTCTTTCCTTTTGTAAAATTTTTTACATAGACTACTTTAAAATGCCTTTAAATTTTTTTTGCCATCTTTAAACCAACAACTTGGCTTATCTCCATTCATAGTTTCAAGGACCTTTCCCTCTGAAGTTGTTTGGTGAATGCATTATCAGGATGTAACTTGTCTAACATAGTTCTTAAACATCTTCCCATCAAAATTTCAACTGGGGATTTATTAAATAAAAGCAACCAATAAATCAAATGAGTAAGAAAAATCGTTTAATCAAAAATGTTTTCGGCTATCCAAGTAGCCTGCCTCAGTTGTAATACACACTGAGGCAATAGCCACTATGTGGATAGCCGAAAACGTTTTTGATTAAACGATTTTTCTTACTCATTTGGCTTATTGGTTGCTTTTATTTATTAACTAAAGTAAGAAGTTTTTCATTATTCATTATGGGGATTTATTAGTTACTGAACAGGGCATGGTTTGCCATGTCAATTTTTTGACATACATACCATCTGCTCATACAGTTCTTTGGTACATACCATCTGTAATCCATTCATTGATGGGTAAAATGATGATGATCATCATCAACAAGCTTCTTCCCATTTCTATATAGGGTCGCAGTTTTTGATTTTTTCAATAAATGATTGACAGTTTGTTGTGTCCCAATACTTTTTTGATTGACTGTAGATAACCATGTAATTCGTCATATAACTACAGGTTTTATTAACTTTTCTCTTTTTAATATTAGCTATTTATTTTAGATTGTTTAATATTAACATTCATTTTTTAATTAAATTATTTAGTTTACGAAAAATGAAAACTCGTAAAAGATTTCATGTGATAGTTCCAATTAGAGCACGGAAGTATAATATCAAATTCTACAAGACTGTCTTACCGCCTTATATAAGTAGTATGTGTCACAATTTTTGTGAATCTCGTTATACGAATCCGTGTTCTGCGAGTATGATAATATAAGAGGAACTACTGGGAGGAAAATTTTCATAAAATTAAAAACATAAATTCTTTTTGAACCGATAAATTATAATTCATGCAGTTGGCACTTTGACCTCTGTCACATAATTTCATGAAACTCCTCGAAAACCTGCACAATACTAGCGTTCTTGTACGGTCTGTATTCAGAGTGTTTATTATTCTTTATGGGGGATAGTGGAGATCGGGGTATTCGGGACCGGCCGGAAAAAGGCCACTCTCAGCCGATATCGATGATAAAATTGTCAGGTTCGCTAAGTTACGATCGGGTGAGAAGTGACATTTTCCAGCGGCCCTAGCCCTCAAACCACACATCACCCCCTTATTTCCAAAATGCTCCACTAGGGGAGGTGGAGTCATTTTCGGATGTATGCCCGTAAATACAACATCTGTATGAAGACATGGAGAAATATTCTGAAACAATAATGGCATAATGACAATTATGTCTCCATATATCGGTAAGAGACACACAAATATTGGGGGTACCGGAAAGTGATGTCGTTCTTTTTATATTAATTTCAATGAATAAATCGTAAAACCAACCGATTTGACAATAAAATTTTGCATACTAGACGACAAAAGACTGTTGATAATGAGGATAATTACATTATTGTTTTATAAAACTTGTTAACATTTTATTCGCTTGATTTTGATGTAGGAAGGCGACATTACTTACCGGTACCCCTAATATATACACAAGGTCTGTCCTCCGTTACAAAATTATGTAAACCTCTCTCCTCAATAATGCGTAATCGCAAAGATTCGCCTGCAAAAGAGCACCTCGAATCTAGCAAGGGATACGCCCCTCTCGGCGGCGAGTTTCCTGCTTATCCGGTCAAGGTCGTTACCCTAGCAATGCCGTTGTCAAGGGCAACAGTGCGGGTGTTGAGGGACTGTGTGAGTGTAATGACCTCGCAATTGGTATTCTAAAATTAATTTACGCAAATATGCATATGTATCTATATATTTTCCTTTTTGTTTGGAGTTAGTATGGAAGAGAGAGAGAGTGAATTTCTCTCTTCATGGATAATTGTTAAATTTATAGGAATAAACTCAGTCAGATATATGATATGGAAAATATAAAAATTATTTATTGAGAAAAAGAATAATAAAAAAAAAATCATATATGGGAATATATAAACAAACAAAAAAAATAATACATGTGATCAAACAACATAAATGAGATATATATATATATATATAAAATATAGAGATGACAATGACAATAATAATATAACAGACAATAATAATGTTAATAATAATAATTGAAAAAAAGAAAAAAGATTAGGAGTAAAACACATATATATATTTATATATTTTTTTTTATTTCTATAATATTTACATTCAGTATATTTTATCTTTCTGGATTTATAAGCTATAAATTTTTTAAATATGTACAGGTACATACATATGTACCTGTACATATGTATGTACCTGTACCTGTACATATTTTAAAAAATTTGAAAATAATATATGAAATAATTTTACTTCTTATTTTAACAAATGAAAAGTTTCATTTTTATTCTAAAAAACTTTAAAATTTTGTATATTAATACAATCAAACCTCGATTCAGGAACTTAATTTGTTCCTGAAGGTCGTTCGTAAATCGAAACTATTTCTCCATAGGAATTAATATAAAATGGATTAATCCGTTCCTGGACCCCAGATGATTACTTATTTAAACTTTTTTATAACAGTATTTTGTGCACAAGTTCTTAACACAAAATCAATGAAACCATTAAATCTATCAAAAAAAGATAAACACAACATTAAGTAATCAAATATAGACAAAAACTTAATTTAGTTTTATCGTACCTGTATGGAGGAGAATTGATTGCTTAAGTGAAAGATAATGAAGAAGTGAAATGTTATTGTTTGGAAGAGGATTGTTTTTCTTTTTTCTGTCTCTTGACACCACTCGACTCTGTTTCAGATCCACAGGACCTCTGTCTCACTAAAAAGTTATCAGTTATCCAGTGTGATTTGTTTTCATCTACGTTTTAAAATGTTTCTAAAGTGACACATGGCATTATCATTGAAAATGTTTACGTTAGGGACTTGCATATTCGTAACTCGAGACACTGTACCTCATCCGATACTCTTTGTGTTCGGAAAATTTGTTCGTAAATCGAATTGTTCGTGAACCGAGGTTTGACTGTATTAAAATAATTAATTATAATTTGAAATCCATATTCTAAATTTATTAATTCATAAAGTTAATATTGATTGATTATTAATGAAAATATTTAAAAACTAATATTTATATTTTTATATATCTACAGGTAAATTCCGCAAAGAATTTCGAAATTCTTTTTCCTCGAGTTGTTATCGTCGATCACGAATTCGTTCACATCATACAGCTACATACTTATGTCGCAATTCGAATTCACTGACTGTCACACAATTTGAAACTATCAATTTGAATTCAATAGCTCATAATTCGTAAATTTTATCAGTCATCTATTTTTTTTTTAATTTATTCCAAATACATAAGAAAATTTGTCTTAATTTCTGTATTCATTGTGTCTATATTTAAACTGGTTATGTTGTATATCTTAAATATATTGCGATAATATGTTAAGTATTAATTAAAAAAAATTCTGTAAAGTAACATAATGAATTCATTGATATCTGTATAACGATTTTAAGGTTTATTACTGTAAGTATATTTGTCTTTAATCATATACAGTACTATATATGAGACTTACATATCATAAGGTTAATAAAAATTTATTTTCAGTTTTTCTTTCCTATTGTTTTATTAAATTGATCATTGCATGCCTTTTGTCTGAGACGTGGTTCCCAACCTTTCTTTTGGCCATGCCCCACCTAAGCATCTCTAAAATCCTGATGCCCCCTGTGACACACAATTTTTATTATTTAAAAAAATGAACTCCTATTCATGTGGAGGAAAACCACTAATTTGGTCTAAACAAGCTTCCAAAGAACATAGCATCCATGAAAGAGAAAATCCATGAAAGGAAGAAATCATTTAAGAAATTGTTAAAAAATAATATTAATATGAAGTGATATGAAAAAACAGCAAATAAAGTTTCAAAAGTGCAGTGTACATTCTGATTTTAACTTTTAAAATGTTCTATGAGTCTCATTTATATACTATATATGAGACCCCTATAAGAATACTAAGAAATGCAAAAAATAACTATAAGAAACTATAAGAAATGCAAAAAATTCACTGTTAATATCTCACAAAAAAAGGATGCTTTCCATATATCCTGTCATTGGATCAGGGATTTTAACCCACTGATTTGCATTGAATTAACAGATTTCAACATTATGTATGATCATAAATCGAGAACTACGAATTGCTCCCTTAAAAATCAAATTGTTCCCCTGTGAGGCGTGCGCCCCACATTGGAAACCACGGATCTAAGAGAATAAAAATAAATTTCTTTAACTACAATAATTAAAAGCGGTTATATATTTATTATTTTAATTATGAGTTTACACAACTTGTTTTTAGTTTGAAACAGCAAATATTGTGAATTGAAGAAAATTACAAAATATTTATATATACTGATGTTTAAATTATCACAAATAACGAAACACGAGGAATAAAAATATGTAAAAAATAAGGAAAAGAAATAAAATTACATATAACAGAAACAGGTTATACTTTGCGTTATTCTTTATTCCAAAACACATTTTACTCCTTATTTTTTATGTTAATTTTCTCTTCGATCTGTGACAATAATCAAATCATTCTTGGTGTTGGGATTTTTTTTTCCGTCAGTGTATAACAGAAACAGGTTATACTTTGCGTTACTCTTTATTCCAAAACACATTTTACTCCTTATTTTCTTTATGTTAATTTTCTCTTCGATCTGTGACAATAATCAAATCGTAAGTTATTATTTTAACTCTGAAAATTATACAGAAAAATTCTAATATTTAAATATTTATTTGATAATATATCAATTTTTTTTTTTTATTATTTTTGCATTTAAAATGAACCAAATCAACTAACTCCATTTAGTAGTATTTTTTAACAGAATATCAAGATAAGATTTTTTAGTTTGTTTACACCCTGTAAGCAGTATAACTAGTTTAAGAGAAAAATATACGCATTTTAAAAAATCTATTTTGCATAATTCGTCAGGAATCTTCTGTAGCAGCATTTTTATTTTTTTTTATTTTACTATAAAATAGTTCAAAGAGTTAATTAGGAAGATAAAAAAAAAGTTAAAAGTTTGCAACATCTGACTGTGTGGTTATATAATCTAATAGATGTTAAAAGGAAGGTGATAAATATTTACTCTAGTAAATATTAACATATGATTATAAAATATCCTTTTTGTTGAATGAAGTAATTGAGTTACAAATAGATTTTTTTTTAAATTTCCTTAAATAGCCCTTTGAAACATCATCTTTCGGGAGAATGCTTTCCTGACGAAGCGGTTGAAAGAGCAGTACGCGCGTGGTTCCAATAGCAACGAAAAGAATTTTATGCCACAGGTTTCCAGGGACTTGTGAAACGGTGGGACAAGTGCTTAAATTTGTATGGAGATTATGTTGAAAAATAAATGTTGTTTGTATGTCATTATCTCCATTCATTTCTTTTCAATCACGATTTGTAACTTACTTATTGAATCACCCTCATATATATATATATATATGCACTCAATTTAACAGTTCATATACTGAATTAAATTCTATAACAAATAAGAAAATTATCTTAACTACACTGTATATCACCATGAAATAAAAGACAGATCAAATGAGAAAGAATTATTATACTCCAGAAAAAATTGCTTTAATTTAAATATAATTCAGCTTATTTTTCAAATTAAATAAGTGGAAAATATACTTTAATATATTTGAAGATCTTTCAGCTTTACAAAGCCATCTTCAGCAAGTAATACATTACAAAGCTGAAAGATCATCTTACGTTTCTCCATTCATTTCTTTTCAATCACGATTTGTAACTTACTTATTGAATCACCCTCATATATATATATATATATGCACTCAATTTAACAGTTCATATACTGAATTAAATTCTATAACAAATAAGAAAATTATCTTAACTACACTGTATATCACCATGAAATAAAAGACAGATCAAATGAGAAAGAATTATTATACTCCAGAAAAAATTGCTTTAATTTAAATATAATTCAGCTTATTTTTCAAATTAAATAAGTGGAAAATATACTTTAATATATTTGAAGATCTTTCAGCTTTACAAAGCCATCTTCAGCAAGTAATACATAACGTAAGATGATCTTTCAGCTTTGTAAAGCTGAAAGATCTTCAAATATATTAAAGTATATTTTCCACTTTTGAAATTGAGCTGAATTATTTATATTTATATAAGAAGTGGGATGAAATTAGGCAATGCTTTAATTTATTAAAGCAATTTGTTTACGAGTATAATAATTCCTGCTAATTGGCTAGGAATTAAGCAGTGTAAGAACATTTAGCAGTGTAAATTATTTATATTTATATAAGAAGTGGGATGAAATTAGGCAATGCTTTAATTTATTAAAGAAATTTGTTTACGAGTATAATAATTCCTGCTAATTGGCTAAGAATTAAGCAGTGTAAGAACATTTAGCAGTGTAAGCAGTGTAAGAACATTTAGAATATGAGGAAGATTCAAATTGTCAATTATATTAAGCAAAATGTCTTAAAATGATTGTTTTCAAAACATACAATATATACATTATTATTATGAATAACAATTAAATAAATAAATTACAATAAAAATATACACAAATCATATATATGGAATTTCAATAGTCAGCTCAATGGCAGAAGTTTTACCTGAATTGGTTATTAAATCTATATAGGAAAAAAACATATATATATATACAACCTAATATATATTATTATACATATTTTCTGAAAAAATGATTGATCTGGAAGAATGTCCAAAGGGAATGATCTATAAAAATTATCTATAAAAATATTAATTATAAAAATTTTTAAATGTCAATATAAAAACCAAGAATGGAATTCCATACTCATAATATTCATTAACAGGGATTTAAATAGCATTATGAAAAATGAGATCATCCTTTCCTCATTTTATTTCAGATTAGCAAATTATTATTATAATATATATGCTGATAGACAGAAAAAGATAAAGTAGATATACGGAAGTGAAGAGAGAGATATCAAAAAGCACATAACTGACAGAATGTAATTCATGCTGTATTTTCCAATGAAAAATTGATATAGAAAAAAAACAAATAATAGTAAATTAGGAAAAAAATTATTTCAGTAATCTCAAGAATAGGCCTATTCTTGAGATCATTCTCATAGTAGTAGAGCAGAGGATGATTTCAAGAATAAGAATAACATTAATCAGGAGAAATAATTTTCTCCTGATTAATGTTGATTGTCTTGCTGCTTATGTTGTTAGAAATGTATAATAAATGTTGAAAATGGAAAAAAAGCTATATATAAGAAAAAGGAAGGTGATGATGATAGAAGAATTAAGAGAGAACTGACATCTAGAATTAAGGAACATAAATAACAGTATCAAAAGCTAAGACATAATGCTTACTTCAAAGGCAGTTCAAACCTGTATTATTAAAATAAATGAAATGAAATCAAACAGATTTCATTGCTAAGAACATAGAAATTATAAAAAATTGGGATAAAAAAAATCTGATTAGCATTCTTCATATGGATCATCATTACCATGGGTTAGTCGACCAAATACTATAAAGCATTCAGTGAGGAAGCCAAAATACTTATATCAAAGATAATTAATATGTTTTTCTACATAAATTTCTCATTTAATGATAAATTTTATAAATTTATCATTAAATTTATAAAATTCTTAAAATATTTATTTTTATTTGAATTATTATTTTTCAATGACTACTTTTAAATTTAAATAATTAGTTTTATAGGAAATTCCTGTATTTTAGAGTTTAAATATTTGTATTTGATACATGAAAAGTTTAATTAAAAAAATATATTACAAATGATATATAATGCATCTTTATATGTAAATGTACTATTAAATTTCTATTATTATTAAACATGAATTAATTTTCAAACTATAATTTTTAACAATTGAATTAATGATTAATTTTAATTATTATTGAATACTCTTCAAGAAAAATTTTATATTATAAAACTAGAATGTGTTCTTAAAATCAAAGAATAACATTTAAACATATGGTAATGAGTCTAGTGATTGTGAACAAGAATTTATTGTTTGTTTGTTTTAAATGTATCTATGAATCTTTTGATAAGATTCATTCTCTAGTGATATTCTCTTAAAAAAATACAGAGAGACATATTTTACACACACACACATGCACACGCTGAAGAAAGAGATGTTTTCTGAAAATTTTTAACATTTCTATATAAAATTATTCTTTATTAAAATGAGTAATTTTGTTGCAGTAGCCACATACAAAATTTTTATTTGATAATAACCTTTTTTTGTTCCATTAAAGTTTATTTGTTGCTATTTTAGAATCCAAGGAATTTAATTCTTAATTTTATTTATTACAAATTAATGATCATTTTAATTTTTCATTATTTGAATTCATTAAGTTTTATTAATTTCATAAATGAAAGTATTACAAGTTCAAATCTAAATTTACTATACAGTAGATGTGGTTAAAACTCATAGCATTTTGTTTGATTATTCAAGATTTTCATACAGTTAAAATTGTTTCAGTTTATATAAAATTTTAATTGTAAGTATTTCCTTTAAAGAATTTTATATGAGCTAAAAATGGCAAATCTTATTCAGTGATTATTCTCGGTTTGAAAATTGCTTAATTTTCAAACTGAAAATAATCATTGAATACTAGAATTCATTATACCAAGCTATATTTAATAAATCATTGAATACTATTAATATTCATTATTTGAATACTAATTTTCATATGTATTGTCAAATATATAATGCAAGTGCTCCTTTTACTTACAATACCCTACAATGGGGTTTGTAGGTCAAAAAATCATAAACTGAAAATGGCCAACAATGCTAGTAATTTTAGTAGCAATAGCATACAATGGAAGACCAGATACTCCAAGTGATAAAATCGTTTGGATTTAATCCCAGATCCTCTAAGGCTGTGTTTCCCAACCAGTGTGCTGCAAGATCAGCCAGGGGTACTGTAAGATATTTTGGGAATAAAATATATTTTAAGTCTTAAAATGTAATTTTGTCTCCAAAATATTTCATGGCTCTTTTGGCTGATTTCTTGGTACACTAGTTGGGAAACATGCTCTAAGATAATAAGAGATTGCTTTACATGTAGACATTGGCCAACTGTAAATTTTTAAAAGTATTTCTAACTAATTTGCTATGAAAGTAACCAAGTTTGGAATATTGTAAAGACAATTATAATTAAAATGATTGTAAGAGTATCTATACTATTATGACAATTGCAAAAAATCATCATAAAGAAAGTAATATACTTACTATAACAGACTTATAAAAATTAATAAAATATTTCTGATTTGTTCTATTTTAACTCCTACAACTTTAATCCTTTAATAATCAACAAAGTATGCACTATAATTACTTCTAGAAAATATTGCTTTGATAATTATTTTTTAAGCAATTTCTGAAATAGCCTCAGTTTAGAAAGAATAATAAAAAAAATAATCAAGTCAATTTGGCATATTAGGTAATTCAAATCATGAATATTTTCAATTAGATTTATTTCCTTATATTTCATATCATACTTTTAAAATAAAATTTAGAAATATGATGTGAAATTTTTCCTAGCAATTTTATGTTGTTTGTGAAAAAATTAAATGAGTGAAAAATTTTATTTGATGAAAAATGATTTTTTTTTATTAAATTGTGTTTACTCCATTATTTAAATAACAACTTGTTTAACATTTCTAAATTCTCTTGATGTTACTATTATCTATTTAAATTTACAGAAAAATTTCCATTTCTTTTTGACTATGAATGTAATTTTAATGAATTAATTGTATTTATATTCATATAATAAGTTGATAAACAAAATCAAAAAATATTTACAGAAAATTATTTTAAAAACTTTTTATAATTTCATTTCTCTAGTGATATTGTCTGTCCATGAAAGCCGTGCCTAGCTAAGATGGTTGAGTCCAAATGCGAAATGGAGAGTCACAGTCAGAACAATGACGGGTGGGAATATTGAATTAATATTATATTAAGTTCTGTTAAATATGTGAAGTTTTGAAAGGAAAGGGATAAACAAAAATCTTACCAGTGATGGTGGCCGCCATTTGTTTTCTGTGACGTCGTTCACTTAAGACGTATTAATTATTCAAATGTTTTGAAGTATTAAAAATGTTTATTATGCATAGTAATGATAAATAATGATCTATTAATGGTAAATAATTACTAATATATATATATTTTTTCTAACTAAACTATGTATTTATTTTTTGTAATATTTGGTATTACATCGCGGAATTATGT